>JANHZU010002252.1:154526-174239 GCA_032468055.1 Acrochordus granulatus | reverse complement strand
CTGTATAGAGCTTCTCCATCTTTGGCTACAAAGAATATAATCAATCTGATTTCGGTATTGACCATCTGGTGATGTCCTTGTGTAGAGTCGCCTTTTGGGTTGTTGGAAAAGCATATTTGTTATGATCAGCTTGTTCTCTTGTACCACTTTACAATGTTTTATAAAAAGCTGTGTTCTTAGATGTTGATTATTTCACAGATCTGATTGCAGCTGTATTTTCCATCTTCCGTTTCCTGTTTGATTCTTCTTTTATATCTAATTCCTCATCTTTATAAGAAAGTGAAAAAAGAAACTCTGGATGATTGGACAGAGAAAGAAAATGATTATCTAATCAGCTATGGTTTCTTTTCAGTTTCTCTTCCCTTGCACAAGATTTTTATCTTGACTTCTTTTGAGGTTACTGTTAAAGTTTTTGCCAGTGAACTTCCTCTCTGCTTTGATTTGAAGTCCTACATTTTTGTTTTCCTAATAAAAGATATTTCTCTTTTACTTCTTTAGTCTTTAGTTCTTTTAATGGAATTAATGCAATAATCATTTAGTCTATCACCATGCTTTCTAGGAGGTTTCCAATTTGATATGTTTCCTTCTTTTTGTGTTTCCAAATGTTTTATATGACATTCAATCATCAAATTCAGAATGCAGTCACCCAAATTCTCTTGTTACTACCCCTTTACTAGTTATTGTGTAAAATTATGTTTTTTTCCTCAAGGCACAAAGTTATTGATGTGTAATCATACCTTAGTATCAGGTTTCAATTAACTGTGCCTCAGAAATGAAAGTTATAGAAATTTACAAGATACCATTAAGAAAGCATTAAATATCCATTCTTTAGCTCAGACTTACATGTTACTGAGCAGTAAATCCTTCTTTTCCATCCATGTGTTAAATTTGCAATATCAATTTCAGAATAATGTTCCTATTTCTGGTTAATGTTTCTTATTTTTCCAAAGAAACTATATAACCTTTTAAAAGGACAATGGATGCTGTGTTATTTTAGAATGTATTAACTACATTGTTTTCCTTTAACAGAAACTAAATTCTTCTAGCTCATCTGAAGGAAGCACAGTTGATATTGGAGTTCCAGCTGAAGAACAACCAGAGATAGAACCTGAGGAAGCTCTTGAACCTGAAGCTTGTTTTACAGAAGGTCAGGGAAGATTAAGTATCCGGCATTTTGTCAGTTTATTCCTAGAGGACGTACATTTGAAAGGAATGCAAATCATGTTTTGTATGTATACAGTTTAGAGGTTTAGATGTTGGATAAGGAGCTGGGAGACCCAGGTTCTACTCTACCTAGCTACAGAAGCTTACTAGATGACTCTAGGCCAGTTATTCTTTCTCAGCCCAGCCTATTTCGCAGGTTTATTGTAGATTAAAATCAGAGAGCAAAGCATTACCTAGACCTCCTTAATGAAGGATTGACTTATTAAATAGAAAAATCATCATGAAAAGATTATAGTTTATCATCAGATACTCTTAGTTCAAGAATTGTAAAACTTTTTTTGTTTCTCTTTCATTTTAATATTTAATGCATTTTAGGTTGTGTACAAAGATTCAAGTGTTGTCAAGTTAATATAGAAGAAGGGAGAGGAAAGCAATGGTGGAATCTCAGAAAAACTTGTTTCCGAATAGTTGAACATAATTGGTTTGAGACCTTCATTGTCTTTATGATTCTTCTTAGTAGTGGTGCTTTGGTAAGTGAAAATAGTAAATCTTTTTTGTAAAAAAAAAGTTAAAGGGGAGGGTTACATTGTAAATATAAAAATATTTGTTCTAAAATAAAACCAAATGAAATATATTTTGGAACTAAAAAAGCCTTTGAATGGATTACATCCCTTATACCTGGAGGAGGGGAAGGTAACATTTTGTGGGAAGACTAGAATATTTTTGCCCTTGATGCCTATGCTAATAGTTAGTGCCATGGAGGGGCATTTTATTTTTTTAATTCAACTTTATTAAATTTCAGCCATTGAATAGCTCTATTCATTTTCCACTTGAAATCAGCTATAATTATTCACCAGTTTCCCACCAAATTTGGCCATGTGTAATATAAATATATAATTCAAAGAGTCTCTTTGAATTCGGCACTATATAAATTTAATAAATAAATAATCTGGGAGTGTTTTGAGTGCCATAAACATCTTACATTATACAAAAGATAATTCCATTATAATTTGTTGAAGGGATGGTAGTCAATCACAATTATTTAAAGATAAAACAGTTAGTGAACTTCCATGAATAGAACATGTTTTTACATAGTAGAATGTAAGTCAATGGATCAGGAAAGAAGGGAATTTAAAAAAAAAACACCCAAATACATTTCCCTAATTATTCTGATGGGTTTCCCATCTCCCATTTTGTGTACGTTTTGTGGGGAGAGGAAGGAAGGGAAATTACAATATAAGATACTGCATTTATAGTTGCAAATCTGCCAGTATTGTCAATTAAGACAACATGAAAGTCACTGTTTATAACTTAGACCCAGATTATTACAGGCTATTAGTGTTGATGACAAAGTATTACATTCCTAACTGAAGTTAGCATACCTCCAAATATCACTTGCATGGGAACATAGTAGGAGAAGAGTATGTCTCCTTTTCCTGATTGTGAAAGTCAGACAAATCTGGTTGGTTATTATGGTCTAAGACCTAAGGGTCTTAAGATCATAAGGGCCTTAGCCTGATTCAGCAGAGCTATTCTTGTACACTAGATAATACTTTGGTTTCTATGATCTTCCTATCCCAGTTGTTGTGGTCATCTGGGAAGATTACCTGTTGTTCCTGTGGGCTTATATGGTTAAGCCTTCTCTGTGGTTACTCCAAGTCTTTGATTATATTCTCTTCTGATTTCAGAATTTTTGGTTTTTGGGAAAGGCCTTAACACCATTGTTTGTTTAAATGAATAATTTATATAGCTTATAAATGTTTAAAAAGCAATGAAAACAATATAATAAATATTTAATTTATGTATTTATTTGCTTATTTAAAACATTTATATAACTGCCCATCTTCTAACCAACTCTGTGCATCTCCCAATCAAAAGTTAAAACAATATATAAAATCATATTAAAAATACCTGTAGAATTTTAGACTTCTACTTAATAATAATCTTAATTCATTTTAATATTCTTGATTTTAATTTGGCATTTCAGTTTTAACTTTTTATTGTCAACATCCAAGAAAATTTGGTGGTAAATATAAGAAATAAAAAGTCATTACAATGGTAGATTTGGATTGTTAGGATCAGTGCATCCTACTTCTTCATAGAAGAAAACAAATTAAGTGGTTTAAATATAATAACCTGAACTATATGTTATTTGCTTGTATGGTTAGACTAATTGATCTAAAATGTTTTTATAAAAGTGGAAGAAATATAGGGCTTAATATTATCTTTTAATAGAAATTAAATTTGGTACCATTTACAGGCCTTTGAAGACATATACATAGAACAAAGGAAAACCATCAAGACCATATTGGAGTATGCTGACAAAGTGTTCACTTACATCTTCATTCTTGAAATGCTTCTGAAATGGGTAGCATATGGATATCAAACATACTTTACTAATGCCTGGTGCTGGCTGGATTTCCTGATTGTTGATGTAGGTATCCTACTGTCCAAGTATTATCAATGTCCTCAAGTAAAATCTGCAGTAAAACTTCACAGTATTTAAGATTGTTTAAGATTTCAGCCACATAGCCAACTCCCCCATCATGCCTTCTTCCAAGATAGTCTGTTAAAGTTCTTCTTTCATTTCATCTATTTCCCATGTTTTCTATTTTCTCTTCTTGAGCTTCTCTTTGGACTATTCTATGACTTCCACCCCAGTCCTGCTATTTGGGATGGTATTGTTTGGACTACATAATAGTCTCCAGAATACACTCTCAGAATACATTTTTTATTACTATGTAGGGTATTTTTTATTAAACTGTTTCTAAAAATTGCCATAACATTTTCCGTTTTAACATTCTCTGTTGTTGTTTACTTTGATCAATTTGCCTTGGAAAATTTGATTCCCATATAGTGTTTGGCACTGTCAGGAGAGCAGAATCAATGATCAGAAAAAAGGAGGCTCTAAAACTCTCTCCAAAGAAGTTATGAGCATAGTCTGAATCTTTGTAACATTTCCCTAGAGACCCCATTCAAGCATCCTGAATCCACAAATCCAGGGTCATTTGGGTGATAATAGCAGGGTTAAGGCTTAACAAGTGGAGCCTCATTAGCATTCCAATTTATATAATGCCAAATTGGGTCCTGGAAGGCTCAAAAATGATTCTGTGATGCTGTTTCCTTGTTTAATATCAGTAAAATAGCACTTGGGTGTTTTAAATACATAATGTCCTAGTATAGTGTTATTGCTAAGAGTCCCCTCAGTTTTGAGGAATTCAGATCAAAGCGTTCCATATGCAATTTTCAATTTATGGAGAATAAGCATGGCCTTATTGACAATCACATCTATAATAAATTAAAAATAATGGCAGGGATAGAATTCAGGGTTCTTTTGGGGAAAGTTGAAGGAATCAGTTCTTCCTCTCACATCATCCCCTCTTCCTACAATGCCTACTTTTAAGAGAGATCGTCCAGATCAAATGTTAGAAGGGTAAGGTGCTTAAAGAAAGAAATTAAAATAATCATTCATTGAATCATTAATTCATTATCAAGGCATGTTCTTTCAGTGGAAATAGCATCATGGGAATCTGTAGAACATATTTAATTGCAAATAAAGATTTGCCAGATTTTAAATATATTTTTAACTATTTAAAAATTACTTAGCTTGCTTATCATTAAAGTAATCCCAAATAAAATGTTATTGCCATGCCTACAATGTTGTTATTAAGCTGTTGCTAATTGGAGTGCACATATTGAGCCATGCTCAACTGCTGCAGTTTGCAAACAATGATTAATGGTTTAAAAGCTTATATAAACCCAATCACGACTTATTTAATAAATATTAATTTAATATATACTTTAGCAAACCATGCTAGCAATCTGTTTCTCATACCTCCATGAACCATAGCACGTTCATGCAAGAAATTGTTATCTTTGGAATGTCTCCAAGTCTATAATTCCTCCAGAGTGTTCATTTCTAAACATGCTATAGCTTTGAATACAAAAAGATGCAAAAGGATAATTTTATTTGTCATTTTTTCACCCTCACAGGTATCTTTGATTAGTTTAACAGCAAATGCACTGGGTTATTCAGAACTTGGTGCTATTAAATCCCTTAGGACACTGAGAGCATTGAGACCTTTAAGAGCCTTGTCAAGATTTGAAGGGATGAGGGTAAGAAAAAATGAGAAGAAGCTTGATCATGAAGAAAATGCATGCCTAAATCTAATGAATGTTCCGCGCATGTCCTTGGAGAATGATCAATCCATGCAAAAATGCCGTCCTCTCATACAATTGCATATTTATCGGTAGCAGATAAGCAAAATATTTCATTAAGTAAATATAAGACTTTTAATTCTACACATTAGCTGAGTGATTTATATTACTTTACTTTCTAGCCAATTGAGGAGTTTGATCTTAAATATATTTTAGCAGATAACTTCAAAAGGTAGTCAATTTGGTTTGATTTCTCCTGAAGATTTTAATTTCATGAACAAAGTTTATGCCATGCAGCTGTTTTAAAACAGTATGCCTTTCTCAAAAAATCTGACATAATAGCAAAAAAAACCCTGTTTCATCAAAATTAATGGCAATACACACAGCTTACATTTAGGCATTCATTCAGCTGGAATCTGACTAACATCAATTTTCCAAATAAGACCAGGTCGCAGTTTCTGTACAGTGAACTATTTAAATATTAGTAACATTCAAAGGTAATTATTAATTGAACTTTAGATATATATTTTTATAATATTTAAATGTAATATGATCTCCTTAATTGGACTAAATCTGTTAAATGGCTAATTAACCAAACAATTCAATTGATTCTTTTTTTCCCACACTAGCTAATAATTCTCAATAGAGTTAAAATAATTCCAGCATTATCTACACAAATCATGCATTATTATTCGGTTGCTTCCTGGGTAAGTCAGGATCCTGTCTTAATTCCTATCTCAGAAAAGATTCTTATGTTTTATCCCTGTTTTCTTGTCTTTCATGAAGTTAGTGGTTTAATTTGTGACTATACTGAAATCAGTAGTAAAACACAAAATATATCTGTTGAAATATGAATTTACTCTCTGCATACAACCTGATTCAAACTGCATGTTGTTCAAACTTAATTTTTAGAGAATGTTTTTGCCACTTCATGGAAACATAAGAGGAAACAGCTTTTGAATAATGATGAAAGAACCTGTCTAGTGAGATGAACAGCTAATAATATGCTGTTTAAATAGTACTTAGAATTAAAAAAAATACAAAGAAATACCAATACATGAAATGAGATTCAAATTGGAGCTCATTTCCTCAAATTGTATCCATCAGGTTGCATATCTTTTCTTCAAAATTTCTAAAAAGAAATACTGTAAATTGAAACTGACTCGATACATGAATTTCAGGTGCATCTAACCACCTCTTAATTTCAACAAATTCCTTTAAACAAGAAATTCATGAATTGAGAAGTCAGCAATGGAATAGGGTAAGAGCTGGTCAATTCCTGTAGTGTTCACGAATATTCATTCAGTTTTCAACTGACTGTTTGGTTTATCCATGTTCATACTTCTTTTTCTTTACTATTCATGAACATTCTTGCAAATATGTTTTGTTGACACAATTGTTTGGGAAACTGTTGTGCTTGTACTCCTTCCTAATATTTTTCAGGAATGGCAATGATGCTTAATGTTCATGTAATATGTGTACAAGAATATGGCAATATGAAAAAATTATTTAAAAATGACATATCTGGTTCTTAAGACAGGGTATAAGAATGCATTTGGTAACATTTCTACATTCAGAAACAATTTTGCTAGTTAATGCTTTCTAGAAGGAAAAGAGGTGTCATATGTACCCAATGGTATCAGTTATTCACCATTCTCTATGGGTCTTTCCCGCTTAAAAGGTCCCTCTCATTGAATTAAGGAGCAAAGGAAATTAGATTTGATTCTAATGATAGAATCATTGCAACCAAAACTAAAGAGATAGATAATTAAGGATGAAGTCTACAAAGAATTTACCAAGTCCAGAGCACTTGGCCAACATTTAAAAAGAATACACATTCACAGAAATCAGTGTATCTGTTAATGAATGATTCGTGAACAGGAAAAGAATTCACAAACTACCAAAACACTTAACTGACCAGCTCTCGGTGGAGTCATTAATAGCTACTACACTTGTTCTCCAGCAGTTTTATTCAGAAGAGAACAAGGGAAAAATGGGCTGGCAGTGGAGAAGTAACTCATGCAAGCCATGAATATCTCCTTGCTCTCTTCAAGGGGAGCAGTGGTTCAATGATATACATCACAGAACTGGGGTTCAGCTATTATCTATGCGGCAACAGATTGTGGAGCAAGAACATCTTTAGATTAGTTTACAAGTTCTTTTGGTCTTTTTGGCCCTTTATTCCTAGAATGCCTCAAAATACAACTTTTTTCTGCAGTCCATTATATAGTCTGGTTTTGAACATGGGCTTGGGGAGTTCTGATGCCATGATAATTCAAGAGCCAGATAAATCCGGAAGCTTCGTCAGACTTGAGTTGCATTTATATACTTAGCAAACCTACAGCTTCAAATTCAGGAGATTATTTTGAAAATAAAACACAGCACTAAAAATTGTTAAGAACACAGTTGTAAAATTCCAAAAGAGCCCTCATAAAGAAGGTTACAAGGAAAATGCTTATACAAAGATTTTTAGATAAGTGGCATTCAAATAAAAGTGAGATCTAGTATAAATATTGTTCTAGAAATTATGTTCTTAAAATTATTTGGTTTCATTTAATTAATTGGCAGAATGGGTAATAAAGAACTTTTAAACAGACTTTTTCAAAAGATTTAAGTTTTTATTTTGAGTTGTTCCCAAGTATCAGGTTCTAGTTTTCACATATTTGCATACTTAATTTCAATGTGAAACTTTAAAATTAACATTATATGATTTTTTTGTTCAAAAACTGGTAAAAATTATTTCTACGCAGAAGACAGCCCCAAGGCCTAAGGACAATGTAAGTCTGTGACATATGACAAACTTCTTTTAATAGTTATAAAATACCTGTTCATAGAGGTATTATCAAATAATTAAAATACAACATTTAAAAAAATAGTATCTGTTTTGTTATTTTGTAATTATTCAAATATATTTAAAAATAAATATAAACCATTTTAACTCCACATAGGTGCTGGAAGGCAAAGTAAAAACTACTTTTATTTGGATTAAATCTGCTATAAATTGAGAATATTCTGATCTCACTGCAAAATGAGATTTGGATATGCATATTGCTTTCAATTTATCATTCTTAATATTTATTGTAATATAAAGTTCTTGCTGTAGTTCAGGTATGCTATTGTTAACAGAGAAAAATCAATATCCATTGCTTTGCTAAATTTAGAGGATTGCTTTTTATAGCAATAAAGCATGTCTTTATGTGTAAACTCACTGGAAGAAAGCATGTTATGCCGTGCTTGATACCTTTCTCTTAGATAAATAAAGCAGAAAAAGTTTTTTAAAAAATTAATCCACCTTGCAGTTTTAGTTTTGCATGCTTTATGCACATTTCTGGCTGATTGCTTTAAAGTTTATCATATTTCAAATTTCCAGTCCAAATTCCTGAGACAGTAATATTAAAAATAAATTTGTACCCTAAATATTATCTATACAATTTTATGTAATTCAGCAGATACATATTAAAGCATACTTTACATTGATGAAGCAATGACTAATTGGCAATTGAAAGTATCACAAATGTTCGGTATTACAGGCCCAATTCTTAAGTACTTGTTTTTTTTTTATGAGGCATACTATTAATTTCTCCCAACAGTTGGTTGTATCACACTATATATATAAAGACAAGAAAGAGGAGAAACCCAATTAAAATGTTAAAATACATGAAAGACTAAGGTGTTCTTCCACATACAAAAGACATCTGCTGCTCTGGTAGGAATGTTTCATACCTAGAGTGTTGTGTTAGAAAAGCAAAAACAGACCTGGTTTACAAATGAGACTGAGTTGATTTTGGGTTGTTTGGTTCAGCTTATGTACTGTGAACTCATCCACTGTGGCTTCAAACTCATGGCTAATGCATTAACATATTTGGTAAATCCAGTTAGTTGTGGTTTATTCAGTAAACCATGGTAATACTATCTTAATATTGGCCACTCAAGCCCATTGGATTTTGGGCAGTGTACAAAACTAAAAAAATAATAACAAAAACAGCAAGAAACATTAAATCAACAGGCTATAGTTTTGTCTGAAATGTGGGCCTATCTACAATATACACAGTATAAATCCTTCTGTGTTTAGTAGACACAGCAAATGTACTTTAACTACAGCTCAATCTGGTGTGCCATTTCTTTTGTGTAAAGTTTAGCCCAAGCTGAAGGATGGGAAATGTTGCATATTCACATGTGTTGCAACAGTTTTTTCCTTCAGACTCACTTTTATGTCAATGTAGTGATAGTACAAAGCATTTTTGCTATATATTCCTTCTTTCTATGCAAAGAATATGCCTGGGAAATCTTTATAACTTTTATATCTTTTTTACATTTGATTTATTAGAGGCAAATTCCCTTAAACATTTCATGCAAATAAAAAGTATTTTTAAATTATGAATATCTTGCCCTGAAATTACAAACAAGTTATAATTATAGTAATGTTAAAACCAGTGGGACAGTCATGTCTGACTCCAGGAAGCTGTCCTGATCAGTGATTCACAGCCGAGGGAGCCAGCATTTGTCCAAAGACACTTCTGTGTTCATGTGGGCAGCATGGCTAAATGCCAAGGCACACAGAATGACCTTCGCATCAAAGGTGGCACTTATTGATCTAATTGCATTTTTACATGCTTTCAAACTGCTAGGTTGGCAGGAGCTGGGGCAAGTAATTGGAGCTCACCCTGTTACGCAGCAGTGTTTCATTCTCAAATTGTAAATAATGGGATTATTACAGGTAGGTAGTCCTCGATGTATGACTAATTGCTGAGCCACCATTCAAATTATAATGCATCCCCAAAAGGTATTTACTATCCAGTTCCAAAGTTCTGACAGCCCTACTCCCATGGTCATGATACCATATTTTGGGCACTTGGCAACTTGCCCACATGTACAGCTGTTTGCAGTCAAATGATCATCTTGTACAACGTTTTTGTTGAAAACCAGCCTTTAATTCTGTTTTTGGCAAAAACTTCCCACAGTGAACAGTAGGTTCATTTTACAACTGCTGCATTCACTTAACAACCATCGCAAAAAAGGATCATAAAATTGGATCGGTCACATGATGACCTGCTTTAGGATTGTGATGACTTACATGGCAGTCTCTATTATGGTCATAAGTTGAGGACCACCTAATATCAGTGGATTTTGTTAATACAGTGGAACCTCTGATTTGCGAGTACCTTGGTTCACAAGGTTTCCACAAGATGAGCAAAAATATTTAAAAACATTTAATTTGATTAACAAGCAAAAACTCACAAGACGATCACCACTTGATGAGCTTGCGTGGGAAATCTCACAATGGAGCCAATGGTTCTTCTCTCTCACTGTGTAAAAAGCGTAAATTAAGTGAAAGGTGTTCAAGAGAAAGAACTCCTGAGATTCAGATTCCAGATTCTCCTTCCAAGCGATTACACATCCCTCCTCTCCTCCCTTTCATCTCCCTCACGCAAGCCAGGACTCTTCTCAAAGTGTAGGAAGATTGACCCTCCGTCTTCCCTGTCACTCACTCACTCACTCTCTTTCACTCACTTACACACACACACAGCACTCCTCGCACAGCACCATCCAGTCTGTCCCCCTCCTGTCCATCTCTTCTCCCCTCCCATAGCAGGGAGGCAGGTTATAAGAAACATTTCCAAATCACCCGGGAAAGACCCCTGGAAAGGCATTTCCAAGGGAAAAGACCGTTTTGCCTCAAGTGACGGCAGCAGCGGATCCTCCCGATCCAACAGGGCTGCCCAGACAGTGCCGGCTGATCAGCAGCCGATGGCCAGAATCTGCCTCAGAGCAGATCCATAAGTGCTGGTTCATTTGTTCTGTTTCTACTTTATATTGTGTATTAATCATTACTTGTTTCAGATATTAGGGACAATCATTTCTACATAAAATTCCATTGAAAATTATTTTTAATGAATATTAAAATATTTTGCGGGGGTGGAACAGATCGTCCAACTTTCCATTGTTTCCTGTGGGAAACCTCACTTCGGTTTAAGAGCAATTCGGTCTAAGAGAGTTCTTCCAGAACGGATTAGTCTCGCAATTGGAGGTTCCACCGTATTTAAGATTTCTTTGTGCGTCTAACTGCTGTTTTCTAATTTGAATGCTCAGAATTGAAGGAAAAAAGATAGGAAGCCTTCCAACTTAATAATGCAGCATGACAGCAAAAATAATGTATTGTAACATCAAGGTAAGTAAAAGCTGATACAAGTGGTACTACTGTACCATGGGATTAGTGAGGAGGTGAATATAGGGGGAAATATTCTTCCAGGGATATCTCCCTGCTGGCTCTGCATTAACTATATACTGATCCTCTGCCACTATAATTATTGTAAAACCAATGAGAGCAGCAGCTGAGCTAAATCTTTGCAGTAATAAAAAGTATGTATTAGTACGAGAAAAGATTAAGTCCAAAGTGGCATGCTTCCAATTAAAATACAGTTTTCTTGTTTAATAGATTGCTGTCATTATTAATTCAACTCTCATTGAATTATAGCTTAAATGTTGCTATCTAATGGGACCTTAGAGGCGCATCTTCTCGGTGGCTAACCGCAGCCCCTTGGAACACCCTCTCCCCCTGAGATCAGAGGGACCTCTATGCTTTTAGCTTTCTGGAGAGCTGTGGAGACCTGAGTCGTCCCCCAGGCATTGGGCTAGATTGAGGGTTGAACTGTGAGGATGTTTGGTCCGGTGCCTAGGGGGAAAGGTACCTTTGTTTTTAACAATGTTTTATGGATTTTGTAGATTGTGAGCTATACAGAATAATAATGGAAGATAGGTGGCCACATACGTCCTGTAAGTAATTAAATAAATAAATGTCCAAAATTATTAATAGAATCACTTCTTGGCTTTTATTTAGCCTTTAATAAGGCCTCCAAAACATAGAGTAAGCAATGGTTACCATATTATATTTACTAAAGATAATATGTATGAAGTATAATTAGATGATTAAAAATATAATAAATAGCAATTTGCCCCTTAAATTGGATTTGCTGGCTGGTTTACAAAGTTATTACTGTTCATGGGACTCACATTGTTTTCTACTATTTTCATCCATGTATTTGCCTAGGTTAGTTTATAATGTAAATGATCTTAATTCACATCTAGCTCTACATTTCCCTGAATTTGCTCCTGATTCTTCATCCTTTCTCTAGGCTTGTATTGGTGGAATGCAAAACAGTTTATTCCCCTCCCTTTAACAGGCAGAGAAAGCTGCTTGAGTACTTTGCTAGTCTTATATATATCTAATCTGTAGATTAGTTTTTACTTACTCATTTGTATCTGAGCTTTCCGTTCAAGAAAAGTTCACTTTTTGTGCATCCAAAGAGCAGTTGTTTTCGCTTCTTCTAGCCTTGAGTTATTGGTTCTTCTCATAGCCCAAGGTATTTTCATCAATTTTCTCCAATGCCATAATCCAAAGACATCTTTTCTTCAGCCTTTCTTTCTTTCAAAGCCATGTTACAACTTGGAAAATAATAGTCTAATACATATATTTGATGTTAATCTGACATTTGTAATGTTTTATCAAGCGTTGTCAGAAGATATAGTAAATCATTACAAACAGCACTAAGTTTCTAAGTGACTACAACCTTCATGGGCCCTCAGAAAACAAACAAAAAAATCTATTTTTGGAAAAATGGACCAAAAGTCTGTTTTAGTTCCAATTCTTTCAATAATGTCATCATGTCATTGTTGCATCCTCATACCCTTGGAGACCAAAACCAAGAAATTACATCACCTGACCATAACAAGCCATATGCCTATGATAAGCTGCCATTATTCTGAAAGGTATATCCCAAAAACTAATAGGAGGTTAAAACATGAATCTTATTTTGTGTTGCCTTGAGAATATATTTAAGTTTAGGCAGCCTATATAAGTACCCTACATTATACAAAATTTTAAACTTGTTAACTTCAAATTCAGTATATGTATGACAATATGAAGAACAAAGCCACATTCAATATTCCAGCTGAGTTGAAAAAAGAAATCTTTCTGTTTTGAACACAGTAAGACTTTACAACCTTAAGATACACACTTTATCAGGCAGACAGTTTCTATAAAGTAGTAGGAACCATTTTTAACCTTTTCAAAGAAAGTTTGTAAAATGTGACTCATTCTGGTGGTAGGAAAATTTCCTTTCCTGGAATTCTGAAATAACTTCGATCCTCATGTTTACAAGCTAAAGAGTGAGCATTAGGCAACTGATTCAGACATATTCAGACAGCCAGTTTTAGTTAATAACTCATTACAACATTAACGTAAGACAGTGCTTTCTGGGTAGGGGTATAGTACCATTTTTCTATCTCTTTCATCAGGTATTATATATTGTAGTATATTCAGAAGGGGCAGACAGATATGAAACCGACTTTTCCAAATGTACTCTGAGGGGACTTCAGGTTAAGCAGGGTTTCCCAAAATGCATGGAGGCAGGCTGGCTTGTGGGTCATGGATACCACATGAGGAACAAGATGCTCTGCCCAGTGCTAAGGATTTGGAAGTGGCTGGCAGGACACAAGCAGAGGATGTGTTCAGCATTTTTGTAGTTGATAACTTAGGAATGAATGGAGATTTTTTATTGGAGATGCCAGTCAGTAAAATATAACTACTACAGACTTCTCACTAATAAATATGAATTATTATTATTATTTTCTGGTGATTAAATTATTTCTATTTGTCAAATTTATATCTAACCTGAATTGACTCTGCATAACATACAATTAAACCAAGAATAAAAGATAAATATGGATAACACAAGACCACAAGAAGGAAGTTGTTCATATATTGTATAACCAGTAGGCAGTCTCCTTATTATCAGGGGATCCCCAAGCTAGCTGAGAACTTTATGTTTTGAGAACTTTATGGTAGGTCACAAAGGTTGGGACTAACCTTGCTTCAGGAGGGATGATATTCCAGAGGGCAGGAGCCACAGCAGAAAAGGCTCACTTTCTGGGTCCTGTTAGATTATTTTTCTGGTGATGAAATTTTTCTATTTGTCAAATATGTTAAATTATTTGTCAAATTATTTGTTAAATTATTTGTCAAATTTGTCAAATTATCTTCTGAAATATTTCAGACAGGACCTGCAGGATGCCTCTCTTGCCACACTTGTGGGGACAGGCAGATATAATAACAGTAAAAAATGTCAATGGCATTACTATATTTTTTTTGTACCCTATATTACAAGGGAATGCAAGAAACGTAGTTTTCTTCCATGGAGGCAGTACATTTTGTTTCAGTTTTGGTAGACCCCAGATTTTCTGACAGAGTAACTGTAGGGACTTAAGAAATGAAAAATTGCTGTTCTAAGTCAAATTTCAAAAGAAAAAAAACAGAAATATATCTAGTGTGATTGATACTACATGGCATTACATTTGTTATTTTGGGCAAATTTTCAGTTCTGTTTCTCCCTTCTCCTAGGGTCTATACATCTTCTATAAAGAAATATCCTTAACATAGAGTATAGCAGAAGTTTATCTTATTTACTGCAATGATGTGTACATCAGTTATATTTAGCTTTTTATTTTGAGGTGAAAATCTTAAATCTTTGACAAATCTCTGCTTGTTACTTGCAAAAAAAGCATACCATGCATACCATCATTCTTCCATATTTTCTGAAAAGAACATTCCTCATGATGAAAAATGAATGAATTCTGAATACAGACAAAACACTATTTGCAGATAAAAAAATTTATATTGAATTGTAAATTATCCACAGGGAAAAAAGCAAAATATCTTGTATGTATAAATATTTATTATCAATTTCAAGACTTCATTTGCTAGAAAGTTTACAAACCTGTCAGTTCCAAATAATTTCCACACTGAAACAATTTTTTCTGTTCTTCTGCACCTACTTTGCCTGTTAAAAGATGTTAAATCTGCAACCTGTCATCAAGATTAACCCAAATTCATAAAACTTAATCACCAGAGAACTAAGTAACAAAGAGTGATACAAATGCTGAAAAAAATGGTGCTGTGAAAAATTGCCTTAGATTCACTATATGCTTTGCAGTTACTTATAAATTGCTTCAATATCCAAGATGAAATCTTATTACATTTGGTGTAAAACATTTATACACATTCTTTACAATTTGTACATTTATTTCAGTGGCTATAAAACATTTTACAGAATTTTAGAAGGCAACTAAATTAACCATAAAACAAGCGTGTGGAAAAAATGTCACTGAAAACATTAACAAACAGCATTTGAGCCAAGATTACATTCAATTTGGTTGGTTTGATAAGCATATTAATTCGATAGACTCAGATTCTTTATTGATCTCATAGTTATTGGAACCAAATAAATGACAGTGCCATGTAAGATAATTCCATTTTAAGGATGCATATATTACTTGTTTGATACAAAAAGCAAAGTTGTTTACTTCTCAATCAAAATTAAATAGAAAGCTGCATTTAGTTCAATGGCGTTCATGACTGTCTTTTCAATCATTTTCTACAGTTCAAGACTTGTGTGACCTATAATCCACATATAAATTGTTACTTATGAATTGAATCTAACATTGCAAGCAGAGATCCATTCTTAAGTAACTATTGTTCTGATAATTCTAATCTGTATTTTAAATCTGAACATGGACAATTTTCATCATGAAGCAGTTTAAGATCTCATTGTGTTATGACAGAAGGATCCAATTACAGCAATAAGCTTAGAAAATTTCCTGTCATCTTGGTTGTGATTGTAGATAAATCACTAAACATACTGCACATTTAGGGATATAAAAGGGCGGAAAACCCTAATATATAACATTGACTATTTGTTAAGTGTGTGTAGCTTGTACAACTGGGTGGAAATTTTTTTCCAGATGTTCAGAATGCCTGTATCTACTGTATATACCCAGCAAGGAAAATAACACAGCTTTACAAGGCATCTGAGGTATAAGAACAGCCCTTAAGAAGAAGTAATCTACATAAATATATATATTACAGAAAATTAATGTTATGGCTCTAGTAGAAAATGGGATGAATATCTCCTCTCCAAAGATTGCTAGAAAGCAGTTTAACAGTTACGTATCTATAGATCCTATATACTGGCTTTCTTATCCTTTTAAGATCTGATTGTATTATGCTTTTGTGTGTTTGGATGCTTTTTCACCTAACATGGGCAGGGTAATTAAACTCAAAAAAACATCCATATGGTCATATGTTTCCCCACCCCTGGTTTAGGACAATGTGTCATTTTTTCAGTATCTGGCAACAAACCATTTGGCAATTTGAAGCCTCATCAAAAACAATACTTTTCAACTTCATTTTAACAACAGCTAAGGAAGGAAAGCATTTAGGTAAAAAATAATCATAAATATCCAAGGTATTAAGGCTAACAAAGTAAACATCTGAAGTTCTTTCTTCTTTTTTAGGTTCCTTTTTAAAAATTATCTTTTTAAATAAAGGCTTTTTGGATGGTAAAGTCTTCCCCTTTTTTTATTTGCACTTCCCCCACCAAAAATCAAAAAGCACTTTGGAGTCGTTCTTCATTTGCCTTCAGCTACATCATAGGAAAACGACTGAGAGCCTGCCTCAGTTTCTGTGCAATCTGAAACACACAAAGTGTATAAAAAGTAGCATACTTAAAATGTTAAGTAATTTGTTCCTCTAGTAGGAAAAAGAATATGGAAAGTAGATAAGTTCAAACAATAATTCTAAGCATGTGATTTTATTCAGAAATATACTCTAGCACACTTAATGGCTGTGATTCTAACTTCCATGATATATGTGCTGTATTCTACACAAAAATCAAAACATGGGTAAATTTTACAATATTCAAAATCAGCTTGCAAACAAAGTTGTCTAATTTATTTCAAAGTTGAAGAAGGAGATTATACATCTGTGGCTAAAATGGCAATTCATTCCAAACTGGTCATTTAAAAAGCTGATTGATAACAACAATGTATTCATGGAAATATTAATCTCCAGCTACCAATATTATTCATATCTGTTTATATTAATGTATATATTAATATATGCATCTAATATAGGAAGTAACTTCTGGGCAGGAATTAAATACAATTTAAGCTACATTTCCTCTGTGTCTTTGATTTTAAATTCAGGAGGAGGTATGGAATATTAGATGAATATAAAAACAGCATGTACATTTTCCAAGGTAACTGGCAGAGGGGGAAGTGAAATTGCAGAGAATTAAGTAGAATAACTGCACACATCTTAACTATTCCTCTTTCTCCAAAAGGAATGAAAGAATTGCTGAGTTGCCAAGTTCAATTCAATGTGCATCCTAGCCAAGAAGAAAGTGCCAGCTGCAAAATCTCTTGCAAAATGTGCAAAACAGGAATGATTAGCAATGCCAAGTAGCATTTTCTCAAGGAACAATGGGAAAATAATTATTTTACAAACCTACATTTTTAAAATAAATATTTTCATTATAAGTGATTTATGAAATAGATAAAATCATAAATATTCACTGACTTTTATTTAAATATTTCAAGCATGTGAAATAAAATTTGAGTACAAAGACTTAACTCTGTTTAGAAGAACTCTGCAGCTGACAGACATAAAAAAGCACTGTACACACTGCAGCTTACCGTTTCATAGAATTGTGCTTGTTGTTCTAGGTACAATCGTATCACAGTATTGTAATCATAAATTCGATTACTGTGGAAGTGATTCATCTCCGCTGTAAATGAAAGTCAGATATTACATTCTGATAAAGAGAAAACTTAATTGTATTTATTTAGGCATATAGTCAAAAGATACTGTAATGCAAGGGTGAATAAATCTTTTTTAGTCAAGGCCTATATTATATTTTATTTTTAATTGTTCAGGCTCCAAGAACCACAGAAGATCTTGCTGTGATGCTGTTAGATGGGCTGAAACTTTACCTTGTAATGCATAAGACATAGTGCTTGCACGAGTCAGCATGCTTTGCTTATCTTGAGGGGTAATTTTGCTGGTAGCAATCAGTTTATCACTTTCCTTCACTTTTTCTATTGCTCCCTGTTAAGAAAAATATCCCATGAGCCATCACTGAAAAAAACATTTCAAATGCTACAGTAATATCCTTCAGTCCTACTAGTTTCATATTACAAACTCTGGTATTAAGCATGGCCACACTCTTTACAATGTTTACAATTGTCTCCTGTTTACAATGTAGCTTTAACTTGTCTGCACAAAAGCCTTTCAGACTCCTCTGTTGTGTTAATGTGCTGACCCTGAAGAGCAAAACTGGTCTCTAAATCTTTATTGCTTATCACTCTGTATAGCTGGTTATATGAGAACTTCCTCTGATCTATGTCCTGAATCCTGCCTTTTCTTGCCACTTCTTCCATTTCCACATGGGATTGAAAAAGTTTCCTGGACAGAAGATGAAATGTTCTCCAATTACATCTACTAATAAAAGTCCAGTTGCTTCTAGAAAGTTTCGCATTTTTTGCAATTTTGCTACAAATCATGACCTGGTTTAATAAGAATCTATATAGAAATGTCCATCAATGACACTGTCAGATATTATGTGCAGGAAACCATAAAGGATAAACAAAACTAGAGTAATATATTGCATTAACTACATATTTCTATGTATATATGATAGATGTAGCATCTATCTCATCATATCCAGCTAATGTTTTATCAACTGCCCTGATTCTTTCTTAGCAAATAACTAAAATGAGATCAATTTCCTGGATATGAATGGAGAATGTTTCTTTCTAGAAAAGAGGAACAAATGTTAAACCTTCCCAAATTCCATTGTTATTCTAGGAGAAATTGGAAAGTGTTTTGAAATATATTTGCTGAAGATAGATCCTTTGCTGTAATAGTGGACCAATTCTCTCATTTCTCATTAGGAGAATTACACACTGCATGCCTTTTACTTAATTCCTAGTTTACAGTCTTTTTGGGTATTGGCAAATGACCATCTAGGTGTTTATATCATTACCAGATCAGACAAAGTATTATGCCATAATTTTGTTTGTTTTTATAATTCTGAAATGAAACCTTCCAAAGAAAGATGACTATAGTCATTCTAGAGTATTCCAATGCACTTAAAATTGTATTACATTTCATAAAAATTAACTAAAGCAGCCTTTTCTGTAGAGTGCTTTCTACATTAATATTTGACCATTTTTTTCTTTTTAAATGCAATCAGTTTCCATTATTTCTAAAACAATGAAGAGAAAAATACCATTTTCAACCATGATGACTGACATTAACTATATCAGTGCAAAGAAGCATTAATAAAAATATTTGATAAACTGATTTTGAATTGAATGGTTTCATATTGAGATTCTTTAAAACTTCTGTTGTTGTTCAGTCGCGCAGTCGTGTCCGACTCTTCGCAACCCCATGGACTACATTACGCCAGGCCCCCCTGTTTTGTACTGCCTCCCGGAGTCTTCCCAAGCTCACACCCATCACACTGACTATGCTATCTATCCATCTCATCCTCTGCC
>JANHZU010002252.1:110063-122251 GCA_032468055.1 Acrochordus granulatus | reverse complement strand
AGACAGGGAGGCCTGGCGTAATGTAGTCCATGGGGTCGCGAAGAGTCGGACACGACTGCGCGACTGAACAACAAAAACAACAACACAGAGCATTCTGACATAGAAAGTAAGAAAGAACTAGTGATTGTTTATTTATTTATTACACATCTATGCCACCAATTTCTGAAGATTCTTGGTGGCTTACATAGATTAGATATTTATACAATTGTGTAAACTAAACCTGCCCCCCCGCTGGCTGGCGATGTTGCATCCGGGCATCTCCACAGTTTCTGCTCTGCCCCCGGCAGGAGGGTGGGCTGCCTTCGCCTCACCACTCAACTCCTTGCCGCTCGCCCTCTCGCCTTGCCTGTCCTGCCGAAGCCGGCCAGCTCCCACCAAAGTGGTACCCAATTTATCTACTTGCCAGTTGTTACATGCTTTCGAACTGCCGGGTGGGCAGAAGCTGAGGCAAGTGACGGGCGGTCACCCCATCATGTGGAGCTTGGGAATTGCCCTGCCAGCATGCTGGCCATCTGGTCGACATAACTGGTGGCATTAATCCGCTGCGCCACCGCACCTCTTTTAAACAAATTAACAACAGATTAACTCAGATCTTGGAAGAATCATCCATATACTGTACTATCTCATAACAAGTGGTCGGTGACAGTCCCATCTCCATGAATTAATTTAACTCATTTTTAAAGAGGTCTGGAAGTCAAACTGAACCAAAACCAACTAAGGCTTTTCTTTATTTACCGAGTAAGTGGAGGGGTAGAACCACCCAGATTAAAGCAGATGGAATGGAAAGTGGGGTTTATTTTCTGAAAAGGAGGAATGAAATCTTAGTCAGATGTACAATATAAACATGATGTAACATGTGAAGCTGAAATCACCTTTGAGCTGAGATTGACATCTAAAGACATCCATATTGCTTTCTTGGCGTCAGTTTGTAAATGTATTGTCATTGCCTTCTTCTGAGGTGTTTTTTAAACTTCCCAGGCTAGATTATAATCCTAATTGTTTTTGAATCATCTCCTATCCAAGTATTAATAAAGTCTTCTTCATGTAACCCATCCATATCATACATCATCAACTTTCCAGCTCTGGTATTAGCAAAAAGTTCATAAAAAGTTCTTAGAATTTTACACAAACATCTTATTTTAACCAAGATTAAACCTGGTACAAAACCAACTTTGTAGTCCTTGCTTTTGTTTCTGGCAATCTTTAGTTTTAATTCATTTAGATGTTGTCACAGGATTTGATATTTCTTGTTTTCCTTTCCCCCCAAAGGGTTCTCCAAAGCTTTAGCAAACCTCTTGTAAATCCAATAAATATTATCCAGGTCAATTTCTTGGCTTATCAATTGTATTGCTATTTTAACTGTCATCTCTATCTTATAACCACAATTTTTCTTTATTTTCCAGTACAATGGAACCTCGCAAGACGAGACTGATCTGTTCCGGAAGAACGCTCTTAGTCTGAAATGCTCTTAAACTGAAACGAGGTTTCCCATAGGAAACAATGGAAAGTCGGATGATCCGTTTCATGCCCCCAAAAATATTCACAAAAAAATCATTTTCACCAGAATTTTATGTAGAAATGATTGTCCAAGTAACAATGATTAATACACAATATAAAGCAGAAATAGAACAAACTAACCAGCATTTATGGATCTGCTTCGAGGCAGGTTCTAGCCTTGGCTGCTGCTGTCCGACGCCCCCTGCTGGCTCAGCGGATCCGCCACCACTGCTCAAGGCAAAAGGGCCTTTTCCCTTTTCCCTCAGCAATGTCTCACAGTGCAGCACATGGGCAGTAATGGAGTAAATTGCTCGTGGCAGCATCAACAGAACTCTCGTGCGGTTTGCTGCCTGAACAGGAAATATAGAGCATGCTGACTGATGACATGTAAGTTATTGTGTGAAGCTTGCTCGTCTTGCGAGTTGCCGCTCATCAACCAAAATAAATTTTATTAAAAATTTTGCTCGTCTTGCGAAAATCTCATGCAGCAAGGTGCTCGTCTTGCGAGGCTCCACTGTAGTTTCTTTTTAATTAAATGTTAGGGAGGTTTGCTTCCTTAAGTGGAACACTACTGATTTTGTACTTGGCTATAAGTGCCATGTTCCCTAAAGATATATTACCATATACATTACATGGGTGGAAATTAGTAGCTTTGTCTCAGGAAAACTGTCTATTCACACAAATTGGATTATTATATATATTTGCTGATTTTTCTCAAATTTCTTCCTCTCTCTGTGTCATATCTTACTTTATTCTTTAGGATCCTCAAACGCTCAGGAATAGATCGTGGATCACTTGGGGATTATAATAATTTATAAGATTGAGGACAAACATCCCTTGTTTGTGTAAATGGATTTTTTTTAACTACTCATCCATTTTAAATGAAGTATCCTGAATTTGTGAAATCCTAAATGCTTTCTTAACAACTAGTTTCCTAGGTTCCTAACTTCTATTATGCTAACATAGTCTAATATTCTATATGCATTTGCAAAGATGACACGATTCATCTGGACTATGACTTGAACTCCAAGGCTGAGAGTCAAGGATTCAACTGTTTGATAAACTAGTTTTATTACAGATACTAGGAGAGCCCAAAGTAGAACAGAAAATTTGCCAGTGCTGACTATAAGCCTTCAAGCTTTATATTTATTTATATCCATCTTGAGGTTCAAACCTTACATCTCTTTTTCCTACCTGATATGTCTGAATGAGCTTAGGGTGGGTTGGGTTCTTAGCAATTAAGTTCTATGGATTATCATTGTAACAGAATTGTCTGGTCCCAGGCAGGTCCCTTTCACAGTAGCTTTTCAAGCAGGTCATTAGTATGCCAGTGCTGTGGAATGCTAAAAATGGTCTTTCCACCCATTTGGAGTGTGCCTATTATAGAAGGTAGATAAATAGGGGGCGTCATAATGCTTTAAGTAATAAATCAATCCATAACTGCAAGTATGAACACCACAGAACATGGTGTTTGCATCAGTCTTCTGTGTTGCATTTAGGTTAAGTCCGGAGTTCCCAGCCTTAGCAAATTTAAGATGTGTGGACTTCGGTTCCCAGAATTCCTCAGCCAGCTATGCTATGCGCATCTTAAAGTTGCCAAGGTTTGACATGCCTGGTTAAATAGTTCATTAATTAATTTTAAAAAATCTCTAAGCAGTAATAACAGTGTGGCATCACTTGATGTTTTGCTTTGTTCTTACAGGGGTGGATTCTAAAAGGATGGCTTGATGTGACTAGTGGAAAAGAAACAAGTATCAAAAAAGCTGGAAAATATTTTGATGAAGGACTCCAAAATGGAAATGATATTTTTGGCCTGATGGGTAAAGTAAGTCTATAAAAAGATTTTAAATGCATCTAATTAGTAACAGACATTGCAGCTAATGAGACTTTATTAATCCAGCATAGATTAATGCAATTGCCATCCAGCATAAGACTAGAAGAATGGATGAGAAAGCAGATCAAACTTTATTTTATCTTTAGAATGCTATCTATTCTCTCTCTCCTGTCATTTTCTCTTTTTGTGTGATGTTAATATGGCTCTTAAAATTTGACTTGAAGTCAATGTTCATTCTTTGAGTCACAGGATTAAGAGTTTACCCATTTAACATCTAATGTGCATACATACTTATCAATAGACTGTGGTTCTAATTCTGTACTATACTATATTTCTTTTCGACTGGCTGCTTACTTTGGATGCATATTTTGCTGTTGAATACATAATTTTGTTCATTTGTTTACATTATTATTTTACTTACTGTTGTTTTGCATACTGAGAACTGCTGTACCGGAGTCGAATTCCTTGCATATCTAATCATGCTTGGCCAATAAAGTATCTGAATCTGAATCATATCACCAATTATTTTTATTTGCTTTTCCATATGCTTTTCTTTCATGGAAAGCAAAACGATACATTTGGAGTCAATTTCATACTTACTGGAATGACTGAGGCAGTTGAAGACTAATGCGCATAAATTGATTTTATAAAAGATTTTATCCTTTAAAACTGTACAGAAGAAATAGTTCTTTTCATTCTTTGAAAAAAGAAGCTTTGTAGATATCTATGTTTGCAAAAATGTACAGTGGAACCTTGGATTGCGAGTACCGCAGTTCACAAGTGTTCCGGAAGACGAGCAAACATTTTTAATAAAATTTAATTCAGTTAATGAATGAAAACTTGCAAGATGAGCTCATGTGGGAAATCTCACAACTGAACCTATGGTTCTTCTCTCTCACTGTGTAAAAAAGTAAGTTAAGTGAAAGTCGTTCAAGAGAAAGAACTCCTGAAATTCGGATTCCAGATTCTCCTTCTAAGCAATAACCCGCCCCCTCCTCTCCTCTCTCTCATCTCCTTCACGCCAGCCATGACTCTTTTCAAGGTGTAGGAAGACCTTTCTACAAAGACCTTTTCAAGGTCCATCCATCTTCCCTGACACACACACACAGCCTCCTCGCATGGCACCATCCAGCCCATCCCCCTCCTGCCCATCTCTTCTCCCCCTCTCATAGCATGGAAGCAGATTATGATAAGAAACATTTCCAAACCACCCAGGAAAGACCCCTGGGAAAGGCATTGCCAAGGGAAAAGGAAAAAGGCCATTTTGCCCTTGAGCAGCGGCAGTGGATCCACCCAATCCAACAGAGCCACCAAGACAGCAGCTGGCCAAGTAGCAGCTGATTGCCAGAATCTGCCTCAGAGCGGATCCATTGCAGCTGCTTGGGAAGGAGAGGCAATAAGATTAGCACTAAAGCAGCACACCCCTCCCAGGAAAGGCCAGATGAACTTTCTAAGAACTATACAGAAACAAGAGAGGACAGAACTTCAAAACTGGTGGAAATCCTCTTCCATAGACTGAGGGACCATCAAGAACAATCACCCAAATTAAACCACAGTTGTTATTCTCTGCCTGGCTTGGATCAGGCCCTTGGCGACCCCTGCCTCAAAATCTTCTCGCAAAAGTTAAAGTGCTGGTTAATTTGTTTTATTTTTACTTTATATTGTGTATTAATCATTGTTACTTGTTTCAGATATTGGGGACAATCATTTCTACATAAAATTACATTGAAAATTATTTTTTATGAATATTTTTGGGGGCGTGGAACGGGTCATTTGACTTTACATTGTTTCCTATGGGAAAATTCACTTTGATTTAAGAGCGTTTTGGATTAAGAGCACTCTTCCAGAACGAATTATGCTTGCAATCCAAGGTTCCAGTGTATATAAGATATCACTATCTTTGCTTTCTTTTGCCATAGTCATTCTACTTCCGTTTGCAGGTCTGTATATTTTGTGATTTTCTCAGTTCTTTTTCTTCTGTTCTCCTGTTGTGTTTTGCTGGGATATTGTGTGGCAGATGCTTGTCTGTTGGAATTCTAAAGTCCCAGAGCATTTTAGCTTCTTTATTTTCTATTATTTGTCCTGTTTTGTGGTCCCAGCAGTCCTTGTTTGAAGGCAAGTGGTATTTCTTGAAGATATTCCAGTGCACCATTACTGCTATTGTTTTTACTATAGTCTGTACTGTAATCAGTGATCTTCTTGCAGCAGCTAGCAAAGTAGCCTGCTGTTTCTTCATGTTCTTTGCAAAGACAGCATTTGCTTTCTAGTGCTGTCTCTTCAATTCTGGCTTTATATACATTGTTCTTAAGGTTTGGTCTTGTGCAGCCAGAATTAGCCCCTTTGTCTCTTTCTTCAACTTTCTGTTCTTAGCCATTATCTATCTGCTTTACCTGCTAGTTTTTTACATCTTGGCCATGTCATATTTTGCCTTGCCATGTTCTTTTCTGTATTTCATTTGCTCTTTCTTAAAGGTTTGGTTTATTTGGTATTCAGTGAGCCTTCATAGTATATTAGCTTCAGTGCATCTTCACTATCCTTCAAAAATTCTTCTAAATACCCTTTTTGCTTCTTCAATTCTCTGGTATACTTGCAACATTCTACATCCATCTATACTCCTCAGTATTATTACTTTTTTCCTTTTCTCTCTTTTCTACTTTTCAGGTATTTTAATCTATTTAAATTTCATATGGATTATATAAATTATCATTTATAAAAGTTTTCAAATTGAATTTAAAAAATATGTTGTCATCTGCCAGGCCCTATAAGAGAACACCTTCTTCATACCTGTCCCTGCCCTTTGGAATAATGTCCCCACCAAGTTTTGGAGGGATCCTATCCTTTAAGCCCTCTGGAAGGCCATGAACAGCTGGCTCTTCCCCCAGGTGTTCAGTTAAGATGTAGAGTCCAAAGGATGTGTGATGCAAATGTGTGCTGGAAGCACTATTTATTGGGGTGCTATGCAATCTACAGTCACATTTTATTTTTAATTTTTGCTATGAGCTATACAGGGATATTGTTTATAAGATCCATATATAGTAAGTATTATTAAAAATGTGGAATCTAACCATTTTTGAGGAATATTGGTTATTTTGGGCAGGGGATAGAAATGTAGAATAACTTAGATAGTGAGAATGGAAAAGTAGTATTGCCCTGAATGTCAAAGACTGGAATAAAAAAATATGTAATTTACTCATTTTTGAAATAGTTGGGATTTTTTAGTAATCAAGAACTGACAATATTTTTGCACTACATTTCAAAATATTTTACAAGAAAATACTGTTTTTAATATATAACTTGATTAATTGCTAAATGAATATATGATATATTTAGGTGATTTATATAAATTTAACTTGTTAATTTTAGGGAGTTTTCTGTTTATTTCATTTTTATTCTGTGTATATGTTTTGATACTGCAATTGCATAACTAATTAATTGGTTGGATATTAGTGTTTTAATTTGTATAATATTTTATCTTTTCTTTTAAAAAAATTAAAAATTATCTTGGGAACTACCAAGCTATTAGATTCTTCTCTGTGGTTCATCCTATTCTTATGGTTTATAATTGCTTCTACAGCGTGGTGCTATGAGGCGACGCTATGAGGATGATGGCATTTCAGATGATGAAATTGAAGGCAAGCGAACATTTGACCTTGAAGAAAAACTTTCTACCAACAAATTTAATGCCAACTTTGTACTGTTCATGGAAGGCAAAGGTGAGTGTTCTTTCTACCATGCCGCCTTTCCAAGTGCAGATACATATAAGCATTTTACTGAACTGCTTACCTAACTAACATATACTTTTATGTATTATTCCCTGATACTGTTAGGCACAGTGACTATTAGAATTCTAAAACAATACAGCTCCTTTCTGAGAAATTTAATTGAAGTTTCTTATAACAGTAGAGGATTTGAAAATACTAACAATAGTTACAACAAAAAATGGTATAACATCACAAATAAATGAAAGACAAACACACAGATTTTCATCTATAAAATTATAATTTCAGTAGTTTAGAATGTACTAAATAATATAAAGTACTGAGACAATATGATGGGATAAGCAACCTTAATAAAATGCTGTCTTCCCTGCTCCCATTCTAATTTTTTCTGTTGTGTAAATAGTATTCAAAATACTATACATGAACTTTCAGCATGGAATCAGAAGAGAAATAATAATTTATCATAAGGGAGTGCTATTTCTACAAGTCCTACAACCCAGCATGTAATTCCTCCTTTCCTCAGCACAGCATTAGGATGTAAGATGAAATGTTGCAGTTTGCTTTTCTTAGTTCTTCTGAGGGACCAGCTGTCTTGTGCACTCTTGCTTCAGGTCCCATTGACAAAGCAAACCATCTAGCAGGAACCCAAAGGGAGGCCTTCTTACTACACCTTCTTTTTGGAACATCATCTCCCAGGGATTTATATAACATTAAAGCTAGCTGCATTCCATGTGGAAATGGTGCACACATATACTAAAAGGAATTTAATATCTTTTTTTTTCAGAATATACTGAACAGTCAAAATTTATTTATAATTGGGTCTCTGTATTTGCAGGGGTTACAGTGGATATAAAACATCTACACACCCCTGTTAAATGCCAGGTTTTGAGATGTAAAAAAATCAGACCAAGATAAATAATTTCAGAATTGTTTTCAATATGACATATGTACTGTACAATTCAAATAAAAAATAAAGTGAAATCTTTTAGGGGGAAACATTAAAATACTTACAATAATGTGGTTGCATAAGTGTACAAACACTTAAACTTATATTTTATATAATATATAATAGATTTGTATAGATAACAGGTTGTTGTCCTGTTGAAAGGTGAAATTCCTCTTCATCTTCAGCATTTTAGCAGAGGCCTGAAAGTTTTGTGCCAAATTTGACTGATTTTTGGAACTGTTCAGAATTGCCTCCACCTTGACTAAAACCCCAGTTCCAGATGAAGAAAAGCAGCCCCAAACCATAATGCTGCCACCACCATGCTTCTGTGAGTATGATGTACTTTTGGTGATGCGCAGTGTTGTTTTTGTGCCAAACATACTTTTTGGAATTATGGCCAAAAAGTTGGACTCATCAGACCATAACACGTTTTACACATGCTTTTGTCAGACTTGATGTAGGTTTTTGCCAATATAGCCAGGCTTGGATGTTTTTCTTTGTAAGAAAAGTCTTCTGTCTTGCCACCCTATCCCACATCCCAGACATAGGAAGAATACAAGAGATTATTGTCACATGCAGTACACAATCAGTACTTGCCAGAAATTCCTCTAGTTCCTTTAATGTTACTGTTAGCAACCTTGCAGACCAGTTTTCTTGTTTTTTTATCAATTTTGGAGGGACATCCAGGTCTTGATAATGTCACTGTTGTGCCATATTTTCTCCACTTGTGTGATGACTGTCTTCACAGGGTTCCATGGTATATCCAATGCCTTGGGAATTGTTTTGTGTCCTTGCAAAGGACAGTTAAGATACTGGGGTTGTCAGCTGGAAAGTTGGCAGACCAAGTTTGATACTCAAGCACTGTTGTGCAATGGGGTGAGCTCCTGTTTGCCTAGCTCCTGCCAACTTAGCAGTTGAAAAGCATGTGAAAATGCAAGTAGATAAATAGGTATCACCTCAATGGGAAGGTAACAGCATCCAGGAACCTCAGTGTATACTCATACAGCCACATGACCACAGAAGCATCTTCTGACGAACACTGTCTTCAGCTAGGAAACAGAAATGAGTACTACCCCCTAGAGTTGGCCACGACTGACAGTAGAAACTTTACCTTCCAATAATGAGATCCCTTTCATGCATTGTAAAGTCTTTGTGGACATGGCTTTTGCTATAAGAGACAATTGAGTAAATGTCAGAAAAATCTTACTAGAACAGCAGAACTTTATATGGGTTTTATCAGAGTCACTTTAATTGATAACAGGTGTGTACTGACTATTATTTAACATCAATTTGAATGTGACTAGTTATTTCTGAACACAGCTACATCCATACTTGTAAGAAGGTTTGCATACTTATGCAACCACATTATTGTAAGTTTTTTTATTTTTCCTCCTAAAAGATTTCAGTTTATTTTTCATTTGAATTGTACAGTATATATGTCATATTGAAGATTAAAACAATTCTGAAATGATTTATCTCGGTCTGATTTTTTTACATCTCAAAATCTGGCATTTTAACAGGGGTGTGAGGAATTTTATATCTACTATAACCCCTGCAAATAGGGAGACCCAATTATAAATAAATTTTGACTGTTCAGTATATTCTGAAAAAATATTGAAATATAGGAGTGGGAAAACTAACAAACATTATGTTCTGGTTGTACTAATTCATTTGGACAACATCAATTTGTGATGGGCCCAATAACATTCTTTCAGAGGCTGATACTGGATGATAATCTCATGCTTATATACCAGCAAGTAAATGCTGCCTTTGGGTCTTGGTATTCTGAGGCCTGATTGGATGATGGTGCTATTGCTATTTGGATTGCAGTTTTATTGTTTTATTATGGTTTGCAAGTTTTATATTCTTTTTGTTAGGTTTTGTCAGATTTTTTTATTCACTGCCAAAGTAACCTTGGATAACTTGGGCAGCCATATAAATTGTATAAATAATGGGTCACTTATAGATAAATGAGGCAATTGTATTAGTGCTCTAGACCAGTAGTTCCAAACTTTGTCATTCATGGAAACCCTTCAGAAGACATTTTTCCCCATGAAACCCTAACCCTATCCCTGATTTTTACTAAGCATTGTGAACCCACAGCATTCTTCTTTCATCTACTTCTATTGCCTGTTTTGCATAACGGAGTAGATTTGGAAATAAAAAATATTTTAAATATAATCACAAACCTTTATTTTGGTACAAGAAAACATTAAATATAATAAGAAATATTGACTTTGGTACAAGCAAACATCAGATATAACCACAAATATTTATTTTGGTGCAAGAAAATATTGGATTTATACCTAATGTGATGAAATTGTTTCATTTTTGTGCTTAAAATAGTTTTGAAATTGGGCTTTATGTCCGACAGCTGAATATGTACTTCTGGGGAAGCATCCAACTTACTCCTAAAATTCTTTTTGGTGTACGCATAAGATGAAAAGTCTGATTTGCACTGATAGGTGGACACAAAGAATAGCAGAGCTCAGATAGCCTTTTTGCCAACTGACAGGTATACGTCTATCAGTCCTACCCAAAAGTTGTTCAATAGCACAGATTCAAATTTTGTTTTTAAAGCAGAGGTAGATTGAATATAAGTTCTTCATATTCTGTAACAGATAACATGTGAGGTTTATTTCGGCTAACAAATGGGTTTTGCATCTATTCATTGTCCCTTTTGGTGTCTTGGAAGTACTCTGACCAGGATTTCACAAGATTCATTAACTGCTCACAAAAATTGTTGTGCACATCAGCTTCAATTTCCAACTCGTTTTCACTTAGAAACTGGCCAGGAGAGGAAGGAAACCATTCAAAGTTTTTCTCATTTACACATTTGATCAAAAAATTAAGGCTGGTTTTCAGTGATGTTACTTTGTCTCTCACTCTGAACTTAGTTGTATCTTTCTCCTGCAAAGATGTAGTAACTTCTTTAAGTTTCCCAAGTAAGTTGGAGAGATAAGCACATCACACGAGTCACTTCTCATGCATAAAAATTTGGCATGCTTGCTAGATGCAGAAAAATCCTTTCCTATGAAGAAAACCAGAAGCACATTGCACAGCTCAAAAAGCCTGGCCAGGACTTTGCCTCTTGAAAGCCATCTAATTTCTGTGTGAATTAGAAGCAATTGATGTTGACTTCCCATTTCTTCACAAGCCTTTGCAAAAAGTCTTGACTGGAGTGGGCAAGATTTTACATAATTGACAGTTTTTACAGCCTCATTAAGAAAGTCCTTTAAGTCAGATGGAATGTTCTTCGCTATAAAGGCATGCCAGTGCAAGATACAATGATAATGGATACAATTTTGCACTACATTTTTTATTCTTGATACTGTTTCTTTCAGTTTTCCCCAAAATCAACACATTAACATCCCAATCAAGATCGTGTTTACACATGTAACAATTGATGATTTTAAAAATTTCTTCCCCAGTTGCATTGATCTCCAAAGGTGTGTATAGAAACAAATCTTCTATAAATTCTTCAAACAGATACCTCATGAAAACAAGCAATATCATAAGTCCAACGACATCTGTACTCTCATCCAGTCGCATTGAAAATGCTTTACAATTTTTCAGTCTCTTAATTCATCTTTGATATCTGAGATTTTATGAACATGGTTGGGCACAGTGTTGTTAGAACTTTGGACTGCTGAAACTTTTTTCTTCACCTCCTCTCCAAGCATGCAACTGACTGTTTCTTTCATACATGGTTTGAAATACATACTGTTTCTTTCATTACATCCTCTGCAATTATATGCAGTTCCCATGCATGGGCAATCCTGTAACTTAAGAGAAACTTATTTTCATTATCAATCTTTGCATATTTCCATAAGCAAGCCACAGCAGCATCTTGGACTTCCTTATGTTTTTTGAAAAAAATAAATCCTTTAGGTGCAGGTGGTTTGTTTCCAGATGTCATTTCAGCTTAGTGGGTACTAAGGAATTGTTAAGGAAGATTTTGTTGCAAATGATGCATTTATTTTTATTTATTTTATTTGTATTCTGCCTTTCTTATTTTTATAAGCAACTCAAGGCAGCAAACAAATTTGATATACCTTCCTCCTCCTAATTTCCCCACAAGTTGGGCTGAGAAAGAATGACTGGCACAAGATCACCCAGTTGGCTTTCATGGCTAAGGCAGGATTAGAACCTAGGCTTCCTGTTTTCTAATCTGTTACTTTAACACTAGACC
>JANHZU010002252.1:23230-37903 GCA_032468055.1 Acrochordus granulatus | reverse complement strand
CCTCCACAATCCTCTGTACCTGCAGCAATACCATTTTTGTCAATAACCTTCCCCTGGAAGGGATGGTTAGAGATAAGATGGTACTTTATGGATCAAAACCAGGCCTCTTGATCCAGTTGATGATTATCCGGTGCTTTTGATTATCTGCCCAGCCAACTTGAACTACTAATTTGCCATGTGGCAATTACGCTGTTGCATGCCAAGTTCTAGGAGAGTTTTCCCCTACCTGTGGAAATTGAGATGGTTGGGACTATAGTTCCTTTATTTTCCAGGTACAGTGGTGAATGGGAGTCCCTTAAGATTATCCTGAACATGGCACAGATGTTGTTTGATATCAAGGAGTAAAGAAGTATGCTGGCTTCCCATGTGGTCTTAACAAATGGAAAAGTTATTCTGTATTCAATAAAGACACTTCTTTTAATTCAAATATTCTATATGGATCAGTATGTCTCATTCCCTAAAGGGAATCTTAGAACTCCATTAGCAGATGTATATTTCTTTCCTTTGCATCATATTGAGAAAAGGATATCAGTCAGGTAGTGCTATTGTTAAATATTCAGTACAGAATTTTTGTTCACTATAGTTTCTCATCCATAAGCTAATTTTTATTTCAGTTAATACTATGTCAGATTCAATAATTGAAAGTAAAACAATAATTTCAGGATAATTTATAAACTAGCTCTTTGAAGATAGCATCCATTTTTTCACCTGATTCAGTATTAAGCAGCTGCTTAGCTTTATAACTAACTGCTCACTTTTAACTGCTCACCAAGCAAGTTGTTCTAAATGTTTACTCATTAGCCAGCAGAGGATGCTGTTGCAGAATTATTTCCAGCAGTGCATGGATAATGGCTTCCTAATCTATGCATACTGCATAACAAAATTCTGATTAGGATCTGATGCTTATAATGTATCGATGCAAAAAGTTTTCCTCTTTTGTGAAATGGGCCTTGATGGAAATGTGGAACCACACTTTGAACAAGGCAAAATGGAACATATCTGACCAAAGAGCATTTTGCCACTGAAGTGACAATCCACTGAATGAATTAGAAATTCATTTTGGAGTAAGTAGTACAGTTTTTAGCCTCGATTTCCAGGGCATGTTTCTGGGATGCCTGAATGAAAGCACTCAGGCTTTTTTTCTCCTAACATGACTTAGTAGAGCTCTCTTTGAGTCATAAAACTGCAGGTGTAAAAAAGGGATAAAAAGAAGAGACAAATAACAACTGGTTCTACCTGCTTCTCTGAAAGAAGGTCATGCAGGGATAAAACTTCAATCCTTTATTCTATTTCACTTATCTTTTTCCATTTTTTTCTCCCCAGAGAATTTTATGATTATTGCCATGGGAATAAAGGGGAGAGAAGGAGCATTTTTTATTTTTTCTCAGGCTGTGCTGGAATATCTGTTAGTTTAAGCAATGCCAGCCAGCAGCCAAGTACCATTTTGTACTATCTTCAACGAGATGCAACTGAGTGATGGGGAGTCTATTGGGGGATGATGGCAGAAAAAGCAGAAAGTAATGTGGACTGGGAAGGAGAGGAGGTGGACGGCGCTGCTAGTGTGTGAAGCTTCAAAGGGTGATTTGGTTCAACAGAGGTTTGAACCACCTCCATTGAAGCAGAGGAGGAAGCTGCTTTAAAATAATGAAATTGGAAGTTCTGAAGCACTGTGATTACTTCCAAAATACTTCAGATGTACAGATATAGTAGCTTTTTTGGGAAAGGATGAGCAACTATTTGGATCTAAAGTAAGAAAGGTGCTTTGTAGCTGGCCTGGGCTTCTATGGTGCAATAGTCTCCCTGCTAATGGCAGGTTTAATGAAGGTATTAGCTTTAATGAATTGGCAATCAATTGATCATCTGTCTGCTTATCAGAGAACTTCTAGGGACAAGGTAGAACATTACTTTGAGCTATGGTCACTTTCACAAAAAATGGAAGTTTTAGAGTAACCAAGGAACATCCTCTATGAAATTGTCAAAGCCAATTAACAGAAATGAAAAAATGTGTATTTACAAGGCACACTTGCAATGACCTCATGCATAACCTGATGCAAACACTGAAATCTGATAGAAGATAGACTTTTTCTGGCTGCGAAAGAAAATATAGTGCTTTAGTTGGTACTTGCAGTCTCAGGAGGTTTAGAATTATTTCCTTATTTTGATTTCTCTCCTGTTGCAAGCCTTTGGTAGTTAGTTTGAAATCTTTTGTGGCAAAAATAGTCATGGAATGTGGAACTTATCTGTAAGTCTCCCTTTATTTCATCTTATTTCCATCATTCATCAGGTGGTCCTCAGCTGTCACCTTGGATATTTTTTCATTTTGAGGAATGGATTTTAGAAATATTACTGTTCACGTTGTACATTATAATATTTCATTATTATGATCTGTATTTTTAAAATGGTCTCTTAGCCACTGTCTTTCTATTTGGCATGGTTATTCTCTGTGACAATTCTGGAAGTTAACAATGAATTCTATGTCTGAAAGAAACTTAGCTGAATTTAGTTAATTTTAAAGAAAGGTTTTATGTTCTTCCCCCAATAGGGGATCTATTAAGGATAGGCAGAAGGAATAGAGAATTAGAGTTGGAAAGGAGCAGAGATAACTCCTGCTCACTACAAGAATCCAAATTAAAGCAGTTTAAACAGATGGCTCTCTAGCCTTGGTTTGAACATTTTCAGTGACGGCTAACTGCTTCCACTGTCAAAATGATTACAGTTAGAAAAGTTCTTTTCCCTTTAACTGCTTTGTGTAATTTACATCTATTATACCATGTCCTGCCCCTGGAATAAGTGAGAACAGGTATTTGACTACTATATAATCTTTCCTTAGTAGCAAATTGCAATAATGTGAAAGGGATTAGGATGGAATTACATCATCTTGCAAGTGCTGTCATTTGCCTGACTTCTATTTCTTGCAGATGTCAGGCTTCACATGAGTTTTCTGAAGGTAAAACATACCCAGTTTGTTTCTATTTGTCTTCAGTTTTTTTAGGAGGGCACAAAATAATGGAATTAAACTACAAGAAAATTGATTTCAGATGGACATCAGGAAACTTTTCTGAATGGTTAAGTGCTGTTCAACATTGGGAGAGACTGGCTGACTGTGAATTCCTTCATTGGAGATGCTTGAATAGAAGATGGCTGGCCATTTTTTAGGGTAGCTATAGTAGCAGATATCTGCACTGGGCAAGTTGGGATGGAGGAGAGGGACTGGATGCAGCAAACTCTAAACACTTGTTCACATCTTATATTCTATGCTTCTATGATACATTGTTTGCCAGTTGTGAATTTCTTGCCAACAGTATGGCCTACTTCACCACCAATTTGTCCAATAAGGACATCTTGTGTACATGTATTTAAGAATATAATATTTATACACATAAGTTATGTTGTACACCTAAGAGATCCTGAATAGGCATTTTTACTTTGCAAATTTAAAATAAATTGGTAGACTGGGTATTCTAATAAAACAAAAATACAGTACAACATCACTCAATGCCGAGCTACTCTTTTCTATTTATGATATCACAGCTTTGTAAAGGAGGCTATGCCAGTCGGTATAAAAGCATTTTCTAGATTTCAAGGCTTTACACCAGAATAAACACTAATTAGTTTTCCATACTCTCAAACGTATTAATAATTTAAATGCAGAAAAATCATAATATCCACCTAGTACAAGAGTCATATTTGATGTAACGTAGAAACTTGATTTACTTTGTTGCAAACAAATGGACAATAAATATATATATTGTACAATATATAATAAAAATACAGCATAGTACGAATGCCACTAAGAAAAAAAATAACCTAATTTTAAGACTTATAAATGCTTATTTTTAATATATACATTGCAGAATAAGCCACAATAAATACATCAAATTACAGTTCATTCATCATAAATACCAAAAATATAAATACAGAAGGAATACAGAAGGAATACAGCATAAACTAAAGATTGTAGCATAAGGTCTAGGTTAGGTTTTTGCCACCTACACTACCCTTTTGGTATCTGTTGGAAATTATAATGCAAATTAAATCAACCTGTGGAAGCTGTGCTATAATTTCAGTTATAGTTTGTAAATATATTTTGTGTTTGAAGTTCATGTTCTAGTGTCATACTATAAATGTCTTTGGGAGGGAGAGGAATTTTGGACATTATAACTGTTAGAACTGTTGGCAGGGAATGAAGCTCTGAAAATAAGACCTTGGAACACTATAATCATTCTGATTTGGTGTGAAACTTGTTAAATGAAAACTATTACCTTTAATTTTCAAGTAAGTTGTGTCTCTGTATTAAAACTTTAATTCTTTCTCTTTCCTGAAGAACAGTTTTACAGATAGTCCTTGTTTAGCAACCACAAATGGGACTGGTAACTTAGTTGTTAAAGAAAGCAATCCCTAAGAGGAATCACAGCTGTGCTTATGATCTTGTTTTCCTTTGCTTTACAGACCTGCAAAGATTAATGTGAGGACTGGTCACAAAATTACTTTTTCATCACCACTATAACTGCGAACAGTTGCTAAATGAGGTAGTTACTAAATGAGGACTACTTTTATTGGATCTACAGTTTTATTGGACCTGCCATTTTCAAAAGAGATTAATTCTATGTATGTGCCATGCATCTGAATTAAAAAGGACCTAAAGCAAATAATCCAAATCATATGTAATCCATAACTGATCGTTAATTTTATTGCCAATACAACTTTTTAAAATAAAAACTGATTGAGCTTTCTTAATGTATATAGTATGATTAGCATCAGCTATCATTCTTGCCAAGTGCCTAGTTACATATATGGGTTAACACCCATCCACCTAAGAATTCCTTCATTTTTAACAGCCATCAAAGCCAAAAACAAATTATAGTAGAGGAGCTGTAAAAAAACTTAAAAAAAACTCTAAATTATTATTAAAATAATGGAATAAATTTAAAACTCAATTATTGAATTATTGAATAAAAAAACTCAATTATTATTATTAAAATTCCTAAAGTATGTGAACTACTTTACTTGCATTTTTGCAAGCTGCATATCATATACATGGCTGAAGAGGCATATGTAATTTAAGCTTCAGTACTGAATTAAGATGTAGCTGAAATTACTGTGCACAGGTGAAGTTAATGTGGCAGACTTGGGGAAAAAAGCATCTAATACTGTGACGTGTGGCTTTGAATAAGTGAAGTTGGTATTAGAACCTTGCCTTTAGAGAAAAAACTGAAAACACTTGATTAAACCTACATGCGGAGAATGCTGGTTTTGCAGGGAGATAACAGATTTTTTTTCAGAAAGAACTGCAAAAAACAAACAGAATGTTCAGTCTTAACCTCTTAAATCTGCTGATCTTTTGTTTTAATCCTGTGGTTTTCTTCAATTGCCCAGAGCCAGGTAAATAGCTTTCACTGCAGGAATGAGACATGGAAGGATGGGGACTCAACTGGACATGTTACTGTTCTTTTTTCCATTAGAACTATGTAGGGGCTACCTGCTTTTGGGTTTGAGACCCAAAGTTGATGATAATGGTAAAAGCAGTTTACAAGGAATGAGGCTGAAATTATATTCCTCTAGCAAGGCCAACAGAGAAATGTTAAAAGACAGCTAATATATAGTGCCAGAATAACCTCCAACAGGAATATCAGATATATTCTTGTTGAGACTTCCGGAGAGGCATGGTGAACTAGCCGTCTCCAAGAGAGCAGAGATGATGACTGTGGGAAAGATCAAAGAACTGGTGAATAAACAGATTCTATGGAGCCACTCCAGATGAAGAAAGGCTAGGAGATTACCCACATGTTCCCTGGATGGCTGCTGTTTATGAGGAGACCACAGGACAGTGGTCTCTTATGGGTTCAAGTACTAGAAGATGAATAGAATAGCCATCATGGGTTGTGACAACCATGGCAGAGCCTTTTAAAGGGTATGGGGTTCACTAACCTTATTTTGTAACCATTTTCAGAAACCATTTACAACCTTAAAACTATCAGATCTTTGGAATGACAAGTCTGAAAAGCCACCTAGTGAATTTAACTTCATTCTTGAATAAAAGAAAAATTAATTACAAGTTTAAGAATTTAAGTGGAAATAAATGGCAAAAGGCTAAATAGGATTTTGACTCAAGAGAATCAGAAATAAAGATCCAGATGAATTTGGAATATTATGCCTTTTGATAAACCTTTTGGAAGTAATTATATAAATAAATATTCTTCCATGGGAACTAAAATGTTTTAGCTATTCTAAGTCACAAGAGATATTTTGAGACTTTATGTTTTCAAAAATTGGACACCTGAGGGCAGAAAAGGAAAGGGGAGGATGAAATTTTGCATTTTGTTTTCTGTTAGCACTTGGATTTACAAAATGAATTAAACACTTTGACATTTGTAACACTCCAAGAGACCTTTGAAGAAAGGGGGTCAGAAATTAGCAGGTACAGCATCAGCAATGATATCTTCTTCTATGTACAAAATATATTAAGAAAGGAATGACAGATGTGGAACCAATTTTGTCTGAGGTAGAAATATCAGAACCATAAATACTAGATAATTTAAAAAGTATAGATTACAAAACAGAAAATGTAGCTAAAGCAGAAACGCAAATGATAAGCCAAGAATGACTCATACAGATGATAAGCCAAGAAAACAACCTTCTCAATGATTTTTTATTGGCTTTACAAGACATTTGTTAAAGTCTTGAAGAAGCCTTTGAGATGGAGGAAAAGAAAAACTGAACAAGATCAAATCCTATGATAATATCTGAATGAATTAAAGATCAAGATTGTTAAGAAACAAAAAGAAATATAAAATTTAATTGGCTTGACCAAAGTTACAATAAGACATGTTTTTATAAACTTTGGTAGCCCTTTACAGATTTTTTTTGCTGACAACAGGATTGAAGAGTTGATGATTTAAGGATATATAGATAAGGGACAGTTTATGGAAAGAAGAGGTATCTATAATTTATAAGGAGCAAAGAGTGATTTGTGTATGCTTGTGATGAAGACTGGAAATGACTTCTTTAAATATTTCTTTTATCTTTTTTCACTTATTTTATCTCTGAGTTTAGTTGCTGTTTGCTTTTACTATTGTAATGTAATTATTATTTAAAAAGGATACATTTTGCCTTACGCTGGTATCAGAAAATGATCAAAAGACTTACAGTGTATGTATATAGGATACATGAGAAGAAGAAAAAAACAGAACTTTTCAAGTCAAGCTTGGTCATTACCTGGGTATCCCCAGCTGTTTATTTGAAAACAAATTGAAAATCTTTTGCCTCTTTCTTCTTCATTTGGCCTTATTTCTTCAAAATGGGAATATAACCTTTGGGGCTGCCTAGAAATATCTTAGAAAAATGTAAATATTTGCTCAGATGTGACTTTGTCTAAAGCCTCCTGTGAACATGGCTGTATTTGGTAACTTGCTCCTTTTTGATATTATTATTTTATTAAATTTATTCACTGTCCATCTTGCACCAGCAACTCTGAGTGGCTTATAATAATTATATTTTTATTATATTACAAGGACAACCTTCTTCTATCTGGTACTCCCTACAATGTCTACTGTACTTCACTTTTTCCCACTAAATGCAATCAAATCAGAGAAAATGGGAAGTTTTTAGGCTGGGGACACACTTGGAAGTTTAAGAGCATATGGCAAGCAATTCAAAAAGATAACTGCCATGGATGGGCATGGCCAGACACATGAAACCTGTTTATCAAAAGCAAATGAGTATTCCAGAGTGTTCTTTATATAATCCAGTTGGGACATCCATGGAACACAAATTCTGTAAAAAAATAATATGTCAGGAGCTGGTGCTTTGCTTTGCACGAAGCTATCTTGCTGTCTATTTATTTAACTATTTCATTGAAAAGAAAAATAAGACATGATTTGGTTGCCTCAAAGATATCAAGGAAAGTATCTAGAGATACAGTGGGCTCTATATACAGCATGTTGCCTGCCTCTAGTCTAATTCTTCATGCAGGTAATAGACATGAACCAATATACCTTTGTGAAGCTGCATTGTTTAGCTTCATGATATATGTAGGTTGGCAGTAATCATAAGAAAATCACTTACAAAATATATGTAGCACCAGACTTTGCCTACTGCTGTTCAAATTATAAATAAGGTTGTAGTTTCTATCCATATTATTCTATATCCTTTACATCATACCAAGCATCTAATGTTTTCTTTGAAAACTAACAGTGGATAAAAGCATAAAATACAGTGGATAATGATAAAATACAGCCAAAAATGTGTTTTTCATGTGTGAACATACTAGAAATATTGGGACTTTCCAAAAATGCAGAGTTTGCTTGTGTGATTCTAGATGAACTGAGTCAGTCTCAGTCAAAAAGATCAATTTGTACACTGTTTCTTTTCGAGGCCCACTGGCAGATGGATGCAATGTGGGGGAAATCAAATCTTTCTCCAGTTTTCACCCTTATACTTCATCCATTTGTAAATGGGCCTGATGCGTAAGGGTCTGGTATCCCACTGCAGACTTAAACATGAAATGTAGGGTCACTGCTAAAACCTGCACATACACTGATTGAACTTGTCCAGGCAAAGTGAAAGTGTGATCTGGTAAGATCCTGGCAGACTTCTGCAGGGATCTTACCCTGGAGACCTATCTGATGCAAAACCTGTAGCTGAATCACTGGTGGTGTCTGAAGCATGGTTCTGTAGGCTCCCAAACAGTCTTGCATGCTTTTGGCTGGAACATTTCCAGCTCTTGGTGGTGGTGGAAAAGTCTGGGATGGGAGAACTGGTTGGGAAATGGGACATTTTAGTCCCCTTTTTTGCTAAATCATAATCTTCTGGTTCTGATTCCATCATAATATCTAGGTGAGATTTGACTAGTTAGGGTAGTGTTTTCAATTGTCATCTGATTTGCAAAGCTTATTCCATGAAGTAACTTACAATGAGGTGAAATTAGCTGGGTACAAGGAACATGTGTTTCCAACCACAATGCTATGTTCCAGCTAGCTGCTGACAAGCATCAAGTATCTTATGCAAATTCATCATAGTTATTTTCAATACTGGGGCAATTTAGAGAGCCACTGAAAAAATTAAAGCACAACATGCAAAACTGGTACAAAACACACTCAACCATTATTCATTGTTTAGTTACATGTAAGAGGTAAAGTTCACAGATGTAAAGCCAAAATCTAGTAATGTACTTAATTAGCTAAAGGGAGTTTATTCCACCTTCCTTGCCCAAAGTCTTACTAAAGTAAGATTCAAATAAGAAAGGACTACATACAAGAAGTTAGTAAGATTAGGACATCCAGGTGTCATCTGTTTTTACACAGCCAGTGCTGACGAGGCTGGTATATTTAAAAATCATGAAAAAGTATATAATCGAGGAAGTCTAAGGCCTAATATAGTTCCAGAAGATAGAGTCAACACTCAGGCCCAAAGACCGTATCAGGAATATGGAATATAATCTAATCTTGTAATGAGGAAATAGAATAGTAAGAACCACCAAGGATTATCTTCCTTCCATCAAAGTAGGTTAATGTAGCAAGTTATCTACAAGGGAAAAAAAGAATCAGCTGGCATCCTTGGCAGTGGTGGCTGCTGCTACCAGAATCATTCTCACAAGTGAGGAACTTCTACATGTTCTAAGTGTGACAGCGAATCCTTGAGGTTCTATTCAGTTCTCCCTGTTTTTGAACAGTAACACAAAACCAGTGGGTTTGTTACGAGATTTGGAGCAAGATGCACCTACCACCTTATTGACAACAGGAATGTTTTTTTCCCAACTGGGTCTGACTCCTTGCCTTCTCAGAATACACAGCAAACAAAGCTGTGGATTCTTCTGCTGAGCTAAATAGCAAAGTCTGATTTAAGACTGCACTAAGATTAAAATGTATTTTCATATGGTCATCCTTTTCCTAATGACTTTATTTGGAAAGAAATTTTGAGTAAATTTTTTTTCTGAGAATTGCTAAAAATTCTTCCATGGTTCTTCTGTGGATGTTTTGTTTAAAAGCAGAAGCAGAGTTGAAGAATCAACTGTCAGTGATGTCTTCAAGATTTTTCATGGCCACTACAAATAAGAAGAACCACTAAAGTGTGTTAGTTGTAGAACAAAAAAAAACGGTATTTATGCAAAAGCTGCTCTGGGATATGAGGACGAAGCACATAGCCAATTTAAAGTTAATTGCAAGGAAGTCTCATCAAAAGAAGTGGAATGTGACATTCCACTAAAAGAATTCCTTTTGATATCTCTGGATCATTTCCATTAGCATTGTACTTAATGTTCCCATGTGATTTTGCACATTACTCTGTTATTGTATGCAGGGGAGAATAAATTGTTCCAGAGTTAGTGGAAAGAAAGTGTGCCAGTGAGATATGGAGCTTGGAAGACATGAACAAAGCACAAGGAAACCCAAATCAAATCCTGTGTTGGTTACAGAGCTCCAAAATTAATCTTGGCTCATTCATTCTCTCTGGGTTATTTCTTAAGCTATTGTGACGATCAGTCTGAGCCCCTTATAAATAGGGATGATAATTTAAATAAAAATAGTACTATTACTTTTCACAAAAAAATAACAATAGAAAGAATACTGCAGTACTTTTATTTTAATAAAGGGCCCAAGCCTGTATAGCCACAATTTTCTCCTTTCTGACAAGCCGAGTTCTTCACAAATGGGAGGATTGTCATCAGGAAAAGAGTGCTGGTAGAAGGAAAAATGGTGAGTGAACATGGAGGAAAATGAAGGGAAGATATTGTCCATGCTTTCACCCGGGAAATGTTACGCTTTCACCCAGGAGAGTTTATGGATTGAAAAGAATGGAGAGAGAGAACTGAGTAAATCCAGTTTCCTTGTAATGCTAATACTGCTTCCCCCCACCACTGAAAATCTACGGATTGTCCTACATTACACATTTCTAGAAATGTTCCTGCTTCTAGCTGTAATTTAGAAAACAGAAATCTTATACAGTATATCATCCTCTCCTTAAGATAAGGACAGGGCAGGAATTGCAACAAGAACTCTGCACCAATGTCACCAAAATGACTATGTCCAACTAGTGGTATGTCCCGGATTATCCCCTACATTCCTAAATTATATATGAATAGTCCCTAGTGCAGATCAAAGAACAGAATTTGTGAACAGCTGTACTGCTCTCAGCTATTTGCTTGATGATATCTTGTTGTGCTGTTCTGCTCCAAAGAGCAAGCGGTTCGTTTTTATCAAGTTATGACAACTAAGCTACAATAAATAAAACATACATTATTGAATAATTCAGGTTTTTTTTTTGTTTGCAGTCACATTTATATTTAAAAAGTCATCACCCTCAAATTGGAGTGATACTTTAATATCCTAAACATGAAGATACTAAAGTAACATTTTTATTATCTTGCACAGGCCCGACAATAAAATAAGATTTTGTAAGTTAGAGAGCCCAACATAAATCCATATGTGGGCTGTGATTTGTATTATATGTATGTGGATATATAGGTCTGTGTGGATTATTTTAAAATCTGGGTATTTCTATCAAAGAACCACTCTATTTTTATAAAAGTTTACTTTGTACACAAATGTTTTTTGTGCAATGGCTACAGCCAATAGAGCTTTCGGGAAAACAATGGGGAAAAAAAGTCAAAACATTAACTATAGTCTTTCCCCTTACCTCCACTGCTGAGAGAAAAAAAATAAGAATGGTTCCAGGGAATCCAATTAAAATAGAGTGCATTTGAAACATAGAGCGATTCAGTCCTAAAATTATTTAAACGGGTACTGTTTCCATGACGGGAGATTTGATACACTCGTCATGCAGTCTGCTCTTTTCTGAAAGGCTGAGTGAATTCTCAGTGGGACGCTCTGGGAGGTGAGTGCCACCATTCAAAGTAGAAACAAATCCATCTTGCGACGGACTTTTCAAGTATGAAGCAAAGTCCACTTGGGAATGCCTTGGCCGATGTTCAGCATATAAACTGCTACATGGAACAACATTATCGCTTTCTGACGAGGAGCAGCAAACTATGACAGACGGGTTTGAAGGAGGATACAGGGAGCTGCTATAATTTTCCTCTGAGGGCCGTGTGTAATCCACAAACTGTTCTGAAGTTGCGTTATAAGGCACCAGAGAAAGATTACCGTTCTTAACAGTCTCTCTTTCAGAGTAAGTCTCCCGAATCTGGTTAGGAGTGCCAGGGCTGTGATTCTCTATTTGGTAATACAGTGACATGGAACTTGGATAGTAAGAAAGAGCCTTTGGCTGGTTTTCGTGCATGGCAGCGCTGTCTGAATAGCAAAGGACAGAAGGAAGGGCTTGACCTGCATCAGCATGAGCAGCCAAGGCTTCCAGACATTCATCTCCTTTTTCTTCCTCCTCCTCCTCCTCTTCCTCCTCCTCCTCCTCTTCTTCATCTTCATCTGTTTCACTGGCTGCCAAACTCTGTGTGCTGGAATCGGTAACCCCACTACAAAAGCTACTTGCATCTTCCTCCTCCTCCTCTTCCTCTCCTGGGCAATCCAAGTCACCTGCTGACTGCAAATGCATCACCGGAGCCCGAGGTTCTGCCTCTAATTCAAAATTCTCTGGGACCGAAAATTCTAGTGGGTGGGAAGTGGGACCCACTGAACTGCTGTGAGCACTTAGCTCAGCGTGGCAACCATTCAGTGCAGGGACTTGCTGCTCTCTGTTTTTCTCCAATTCAAGTTTCATGATAGTGTGCAAAAAGTGAGTCCGAACCCGGATGGGGTTAAATTCAATTCTACCAGCTGTATTGCTGCATCCTTCTTTAGTGCAACCACATGGGAAAGACATACGATCCACCTTAGAAAAAAGATGATGGATTAACTGTTTGGTTGGGAACAATCAAACTTGACACACTAGAAACTGTTAGCAAAACAAAAAACTTCATAAAAAAATTACCTTGAAAGCCTCGCTGAAAGTTGATATATGAAATAAATTAATTACCTGAAATAAAAACTGTTCTTATAACATTTCCTTCTGGTAGAAAGGGAAAGCTGTCTGGTTTCACAAGCTGCACTAAGCCTTGATTTGTTTTTTAAAAGAAGCTGCATTTCATATCTCATTAGAAATTATGATTTATAAATGAGAATGGCTTTCACAGATCACACTCAGCCAAAAACACACAAACCACATATCTCCCTATGGAGAGTGAATCCAATTACTGAAGACAAGGTGGCTATGAGACAAATGACAGCTTGCTCTGGTTAAGCAATGACAAATGTACCATGAGACCTCCTGTCCCTTTATTCTAGTATCATTACCCTCTCCTTACTGTACTGGTCTAATGACTCCTAATGGTTATGCCAACATTTTGGATTAATCCAGGTGACTACTAAATTGCAGAATGCACAGTAGATTCTTGTTTCAGATGTTCAGGCCAACGGGGCATTTTAGTTAACTCTAGCTGCACTTAAGTATTCATAGATGGGATGAGGTTATGACCCAGAAATTAGAGAGAAGTGGTAATCCCACTTGCTGCTTCCTATTTTTCTCCAAATCCATTATGAAATTGGTGGGGGGTGAACTTGGATATTTCACTCCAAATGGATACTGAAGCAGCATCCCAACTTCATTCAAAATCTCACTAGTGTTTGCCTTCTTTAGCACAAATACAAAAACAGGGAGGAGGCTGATTTTATTTCCACTGTGATGTTTTTAAGATGGACAGTCAAAGTCTCTTTCATCTTTTTTAAACCTTAATGAAGCTCTTCTCCAGAAAGCTTATGTTCCATCAATACTTCCTGGACTGTCCACATGATCACAGAACCTTTACAGCCATGCTGGTAATCCAGGAAGCAGCAACGCTGAGAAGTATGTCAGGAGAACCTTAACCCTGCTGCTAACAGAAATGGGATTTTAAAATTTTAAGTTAATCTTCATTAACCTTTTGCCCTTAAGTTGTGATGGAACATTATTGTGCTTATGGAGAATTCAGAAAGTTTTAAACCCAATGCATTTGGAGATCACCATCACCCAGTCGGAGAAAACAGATCAAAACTTATGAATAAACAATATCTTCTTTATTGCACTTTGTAATATACTTCTAAACAAATATATTTAATAGCTGCATATGAAGTCCATAGCCCTCCAGATGATGCTGAATTACTCTTCAGATCCCTCAATATTGGACATGGTTGCTGCCACTGCTGGGATCTGTGTTTCAGCAAAATCTAGAGAGAGAAACGACTCCCCAGTTGCCTTATGTTTTTACCACAGCTGAAACTTCCTGTGGCTGGGAGGTTCGGCAGTGTATCTCTTGAGAACACTTACCTGAATGGACAGGATATTCTTTTTTGAAAGTAAAACACCTGGAACTACCCTTTGGTGAAGAATACCTTAGTGAGCGCCCCCATTGAGGCAGCACCTTGCTTTGGTTAGGGGGCTTGTGTGCTCTGAAGATGAGAACTATGCCAGAGGTTCAACCATACTGGATAGATCTCATCAGAGGAGCCAGAAAAAGAGTGTCTCCCTCCCATAATTTACAGAAATCCATACTGGCTCAGTCATCGCCTGCTGGGAAAGACTGAAGGCCAAAGGAGAAGGGGACGGCAGAGGATGAGATGGTTAGACCGCATAATCAGTGTGATGGGTGTGGGTTTGGGTTGACTCTGGGGGGCAGTGCAGGACAGGAAGGCCTGGTGTGCTGTGGTCCATGGGGTCACAAAGAGTCAGACACAATGTGCAACTGAACAA
>JANHZU010002251.1:194474-209433 GCA_032468055.1 Acrochordus granulatus | reverse complement strand
CTGCCTCTTTTTAATTTATAAATTCATAGCTATTGATTAATGAATCTGAGAATCTTACATCTATTATGCCTGTGCAGGCAAATTGGGTTTATATAAATATTGTGGGACTGTGACATAGACAACATAATTCAAAAGCAGATTTTTCCATTACTGCAATAACAAAAAATCCAAGTAAATTACTTCACAATGATGGAACTATGAGAACTTCAAAATTAGCACAAAGGAAGAAAACATACTTCCTGAATGCAGGCCAAATTTATTTTTTTATTTAAAAGATATCTATGGCTGTGCATATTTTATAAAATTAACTCCTGAATGTCTAACAGTATCATAAAACACCCCAAATTAAAACCTCCTCACACCACTAAGTGCCCTAAAAATACCATCCTAAAACCACAAATGTTGGGCTCTCCTGCCCTTCTGACCTAGTATCTGAGGGACAAGCCAGGTCTTAACAATGCTTTGGAAGATAAGGTGAGCAGGGTCCCTCAGGATCTTAGGGGGAAAAGTTGTTCTACAAAGTACACACAGCTATGGAAATGGCTCAGTTCCTAAATCCCCACAGACAACAGCATTTAAGAGAGGGGACTTGTAATGGTAAGTAGGAATGGATTTGGGAAACAGGGAAAGAGTTGCTGTCTAAGGAACCATCAGATTAAAGGGGTGTGTGTGTGTGGGAGCCTATAGCTCATAACAGGCAGAGAAAGAAACTTAAGAAGTATCCGCCCTAACTTATCACATTCAGACTTGCGAGATTTTGTTAACTGAACCTTAAAGTAGAATTAGCTCATTTTGTCTACACAGGAGGCTGACAGAACCCATTATATCCAAACTAGTGGGACAGGTAGATGGCCACAGAAGGAGCCTGGCCCTGTGCCATACATGCCAGCCCTTTGATTTGACCCAAACTTTCATGTGACCCTTTGTTAATGTGGCTCGCACAATCAGAAATTGTAGCCAAGATCGCAAACATTGTCAGGGCATGTTTATGGAGGGATTATAATTTCAGGGTCTTCTTAGTCCAAATTGGAGGAGTGCACAGCATATTACTTTCCACACAAACTTTATTATTTAACAGGGCTGTGCAATGCTTTGAATTCAGTTCCATAAAGCAGCTTTGCAGCATGCAAGCAACACAAAAGTAGCACAAGCTTACAATGGTTTAAAGCAGTTCCAGCACCTTTTAAACTTGGCGACTGGCTGGGGAATTCTGGGAGATGAAGTCCACATGTCTTAACATTGCCAAGTTTGAAAAACACTGCAGTACTGTTCCTGGAATGAGCCATGGGATTCCATAAAAGTTGGGGTGCTTTAAAGAGTTGCAGACCTGTGCTACATTTTTTGTAGTTCTGCAGGGTATGATTTGAGATCTGGTGTGTTCCTGTAGGATATGAGGACTACTTTTTAAATGCACGGACTTTAAACTCCAGCTTTTCATGGTGCTATGATAACCATTTCTACAATTAGGCTTTCTCTTGGAAGGGGAGTGTCTGTTTTATATATTAGCCCTCTTTTGAACGGAGCACAGGCATACATAATCCCTTTTGAAAATGGATCTGAGTTTTTGGTAACTTCATGCTTTCTGGAGAGGAACAAAGAGATGGTAGTTTGCTGTTATACTGCTTCTTTCAAGATCTTTTTCCTTTTTACTATGTAGCCTACAACTCTGCAATTTTCTCATTCTTAGACTCCTTACAAATGTCTGAACTAGTCCCTGCAGTTTCCTTGATCTTTCAGGAAGTGGTTTGCCATTGCCTCCTTCCTAAGGATGAGAGAAAGTGACTGGCCCAAGGTCACCCAGTTGGCTTCGTCCCTAAAATGGGACTAGAACTCATGGTTTCTAGCCTGGTGCTTTTAACCATTACACCAAAGTGGCTCCCACATCACATTAAACTAGAAATAACTGTGCAAACCATCTTGGCTGGGTTTTTACGTCAAGGTAAGCTAAAATCCTTTTGATTTGATAAAGGTAACAACATTCCATGCACCTTGGCGTATAGTCATGCCGGTCACATGAGCACGGAAGCAGCTTCTGGCAAACGCTGGCTCCCTCGGCTGTGAATCGGAGATGAGCACCGCCTCCTAGGGTAGCCATGACTAGCAGGGGAAACCTTTACCTTTTAAGTGAAAATCGACCCCATATGATCTAGGACACGTTTTCAAGCTTCGCAACTTTTAAGATGGGTGGCCTTCAACTCCCAAAACCTTTCCCTTCCCAAGAAATGCTGGCTGGGGAATTCTGAGAGTTAAGTCCACCCATCTTAACGCTACCAGGTTTGAAAAATCCTGGTCCTAAGAGGGTGCGAAAGACAGAGGGTCTTTGACTCCTCGGTTAGCGCAGGCGGAGAATTCCCCCCCGCCGGGTGAAAGCTGCGCTTCCCCCGCAGGCCCACCTTCCCTCTGGCGCGGTCGCTTGCGCCTCGCGAATCCGAGGGGAGGAAGCGGCCGCTCCGGCTTCGCTCCTCCGCATGGGCCGGGTGCGAGATCCGGCGCGCAAACGGGGCCCGGCTCGGCGCCCTCCCTCACCGCCTGCCTCTCTCCTTCCAGGTCTGGTTCCAGAACCGGCGGACCAAGTGGCGGAAGAAGCACGCGGCCGAGATGGCGACCGCCAAGAAGAAGCAGGACTCGGAGACGGAGCGGCTGAAAGGGGCGTCGGAAAACGAGGACGAGGACGACGACTACAACCGGCCGCTGGACCCCAACTCGGACGACGAGAAGATCACGCAGCTGCTCAAGAAGCACAAGACGGGCGGGCCCGGCGCCGGGCTGCTGCTCCACGCCTCCGAGAACGAAGCCTCCTCCTAGGCGGCGCGGGGAGAGCGGCGGCGAGGGTCCCGCGGAGGGCGGAGGGGCAGCCCGCGGAGGCTGCGCTGCCCGGCCTGAGGGAGGAGGGCGGCGCTGGGCCGCCTTCCGAGCTGCTCCGGCCCGGCGGAAGCCTCCGGGGAGCCTCGGTGGACGGCCGGGGCCCAGCCTCGCCCTGCCTCTCCGCGCGAGAACCCGAAGCCGGCCCGCCCGTCGCCGGAGCGTGGCGGAGGCGCCTCTTCCTTGTAAATAGAAGCCGGCGGACTTTCCGACGGCGATCCGCGACCCGTGTCTGGCTTCGGCTTGGGCGGCTTGCTTCTCGCCTCCGCCGCTGCCAGCGCTCCTCCTCTCGGTCTAGTGGGGAGCTTTGGGACGTAAGAAGGCGGAGGGTCCCTTCGTCGGGCCGAGAAGTTTTCCCCGCCCGCCAGCTCCAGCCTCGAACCGGTGCGCTGCAGGTCGTGGGTTCCGGGGAAGCGGGGCTTGAAGGGGGATTGGTTTCCTTCGGCAGAACCTCTTTTTTTCCCCGCTGAGAGAACAGAGAAGCTTCAGAGCAACGCAGGGACTTTGCCGGGGCAAAAGAGCCGCTCTGCGCGTGGAGCCTGGACGGAGCAGCCTCGGTTGCCGACGGAACTGGAGAGCGCCGCTCCGGCCTTCGCCGCGTTGCCCAGGACGATAAACTCCCTCAGTCAGCCGCTGAGGAACGAGCGCGTAACCGGGACATCGCAGCCGACCGCTCCTTTTCTCGCAAACTGAGTCCTGCTAAATGAGCCCCCGAGCATTTCCCCCACGCGCCCGTGTTTTGGAGGGAAATAAGTAACTTTAACTAATTGTATTTTAGCTTTTGGTTTCGGAAGCAGAATCAAGCTAGGCAAGAGGAAACCAAGCATTTAAGGAAACCTCTCTTTTGCAAATGACGATAATAATAATTGCAAGTAAACTTTACGATAATGGTTGGTTTTGAAATCCCGAATTCGCGGCTGTCAATAGAATTTGAAATGTGGAATGTTTTTTTTATGAACATGTACATTGCTTTCTCTCTCTCTTTTTTTAAAGCTAATGACGTCGTATTAGCATTTTAGCCGTTTATTAATTTATACGAAGACGTTTCAGTTTGTAAAGTGAACAAAACAGCCCTACCAAGACCAGTTGAACTCGATGCACTTTGCTTTGTTTTAAAAAGATAAATCAATTTAAATCAGTTAGAAACAAGTCTGTTGCCTGGAAGGAAAAAAAGGGGGGGGTGCAGAAAATGTGGTCTCATCTGAGATTAAATAAAATTGGTCATAAATAAATCAATAAAGTCATTAAAATTGATCAGTTATTTTTGTTACTTTATATACCAAACAGAGGCAGTTCTTTTGTTTTTTCTAAGACTGAAGCGCCTTAACAAAGGTTTTGAAAATATAAAGTATTTTAAAATCTCCTGCTTTTGAGTTTTATAGAAAAATTACCTTTCCCCTATTCCCTTAATAGAGAGTGAAAGTCTTCTCGGTTCCTCTAGTTATTCGGAGTTTGCTGGGTGATTTTGAAAGAACTGAAGGGAACAGGGTTCTAGAGAATGCGAGAAAAACAAGGAAACAAAAGGTGAGAAAAACTGGGAAAGATAAGTAGAAGAAAAGAATGAGGAATAAAAAAGAATGAAAGCATGAAAAGATTGCAGAGAAAAGAGAACAAAAGGAGAAGAATCAGAAAAGGAGACGAGTTTGGCTGCAAAGGAGAAGAATCAGAAAAGGAGAGTTTGGCTGCGTTCTTACGAGACGCGGAAGAACGGACTGGCTTCCTTGGGATCCGGGCGTGTCCTCAATAATACCCTTAAAGCAGTGGCTGAAAGCCCCATAAATTACAAGCCTTTCCTAAGTATATCATGCAACATAATAAATACCTTAAAACATCCTGCACCCACACATCCCCAAAAGAGGCTGTTCTGTAGGATTAAAAAAGCTAATGCTCACAACACACCTCCCCTTGCACGCTGCAAGATGTAATGATGTCCACAAGTTAGGTGTCTTCATCTGTCCTTTTGCATGGATAGCTCAGATGGAGATTCCATGTGCAGTGGCAATCTACCTTGAGCTTATCAGATGCTAAGAGCCAGCAGGTGCACTCAGGCTGAAGAATCGGAATATTGGAATAAATGGAGGACCCTCTAATCCCTCAAACTGTCTGTTTCTTTTTTGTACAGCTGAAAGTGGCAAAAATAAACTGCTTTATAGAAAAGAGGTGCTTGGTTCGCTGATCACCTGAATAAAATTAGGGGTGAGTTGGGGGTGCTGAAGCCAATTTAAATAAATAAAAAGACCCTTGGTGTGCACGTAAATCATGTTTGTCTTCAATAAATGGTATGTCATTTCTCAACTCCGCATTCTCCCGCACCCCAGCAGACTTTAACAACAACAAAATGTTAAGCTGGATTTTTCTTCTCTTTTTGAGGAGTGTCGATAGCATTTGGGCATTATGACTGAATCCCTCAATCAGAGATACCCTTCCCAATAATTCTGTGTGGGATCAGGATGGGGATGAACAGAAGAATATTTGAGCAGTCTTCCAAGGTACAAAAGCTGCAGCGGGACCCAGAGGCTGAATAAATCCCATGTAATAAACTCTTCTAATAAGCCATTTCAGGAGTTGTAATTTTGGGAAGAGATTGAAGATTATTTTTATAAGCACTTTTGTTTTTCATGAGGCTGTAATTCCCAGAGTTCTTTGAAATAATGAACTTTGGGGAGTTTATGGTCAAAATTCTTATTCTAGAAATGCCCCAAAGGGGTTTTCATTGTGTTTGTGTTGTTATTATTAGGAAGTGGTTCCTGAATCCCAATATTCCAGATTTTGCCAAGTTTATTTTAGGTCTCTGAATCATCCAGTTTTTTATGTAATTCAGTATAGTTACTTAAACAGTCTGTGGGGACTGCAATTCTGATTCTGTATTCTTTTTTTGCTATAGTCATAGTTTGGAATCACGTGCCTTCTTGAAAGAAACCAATTAGCTAGCAACTATTTTACTTCAAAAAAGCAAGCAGAGCAGATAATGTATAGTACTTTTACTTCCATTTTGAAAATTTAATACCTGTACATGTCCATTCTTAGAGGTTTTAAATTCAATTTAGTAATGTGCCACCTCTCCCAGAATCCAGTGCTACCTACAAACATTGAAACTATTCAACAAGATTTAAGCCCATAAAGTTAACATTCAGAAATTAAAAACCGAATTGTCAGCAAATTGGGAGAATAAAAGATTGTTAAAAAAAATCCTCTGCTCAGGCAGAACCCTCAATGTACTCTGTATTTGTTGGAGGGAAGAGAAGTTCGCTAGAAAATTTTATAGTTTATGCATTGCATGCAATGTTAAGGATATGGGAACATGGCAAGATATTGGGCATCATGCTTTAGATGTTGTAAAAGGTTCAAAAATGGTGAACAAAGTTTATTTATTTATTAAATGTGTATGCCACTCATCTTGCCTGACAGTTGATTAGGGAACTAGAAATTAAATTTTGTGAAGACAGCTTGCAGGAGCTTTAATTTTGAAAAATAACCAGGAGAGATATCACAGCATTCTTCACAAAGAAAGGCACACAGAAGGCAGTCTTGTCCACATTCATTCCAGAGTGCAGGGCACAGATTTAAGTGAGAGGAAGGCAGATACCAGTTAAATATTAAGAGAAACTTCCTAATACGATGGTTAGGAGCTGGAATCAGTTATCCAAAGAGATGTGGGGGTCCTCTCCTTGCATGTGTTCAAGCAGAGGCTACACGGACATTTGCCATGGATGCTTTACTTGGAATTCCTGCAATGAACAAGGGGTTGGATTGGATGGATTCAGCACCCTCTTCCAGTTCTAGGATCCTATGATTTGTGAAGGGGGGTAAGTTATAAATATTTTATTTTCCTATTTCAAGCCACGTGTAACAAGAAGCTGTGACTTGTTTCCCTTCCCTATCTTCTCAATACTTCCCTGCTAAATTTCTGCCACTTTCAGGAGCAAAACAATTCACAGCATGTGGAAGAAGGGGTGGGAATTTGATGGCTTCCCAGCTGTTGCAGAACTACAAATCCCAGCGCCCCTCACTACTTACCATGCTATTAGGGGCTGTTAGTAGTTGTGGTTTGTAGACATCAGGAATGTCCCAAGCCTTTTCAGACTTTGAAAGGATGTGTTCACACAACACACTTAAAAAGTTTACTGAATTAATGTTTCTAGATTTGCACAATGCATTGCACTGAAGCATAAACTAACCTGTTGGACTGATTTACACAAGATGCTTAGCACACAAAAAAACCCTCAAAATAAAAACAACAATAACAACAACAAAACTCCAGCAAAAGCCAACAATAACCAAATGTAACATGTTGGCAAATGCAGTGGGCAGGGTTTTATCGGCCCTGTTTGTACATATCGAGTGCATGCCATCAATATATAATAAGGATTGATTTCAGCTACAAAAATCGGGTGGCTTTAAAGAATCCATTTTTGTGGGTGAAGATAAAGAGGGATAGAGAAGCTCATCTCTGGGAAAAGGTATTATATTTCATTAAGTACAAGAATGAACTTCTAGCTTTCCAGTGAATGTAACTTCTGCACGGCTATCCAGTGGTTGTATAAAAGTAACATTCTTGATGAAAAAGGAAGAAGTCAGATGTAAGTTTGCTTGATTTAGACTCAGCCAATGTTTCTCAACTTTGGCCACTTTAGATGGATAGACTCCAATTCCTAGAATTCCCTAGCCAGCATTGAACCCAGCATGCTAGCTAGGGAATTTTGGAAGTTGGAGTCCACCCATCTTAGAGTGCCCAAGATTCAGAAATATTGGTCTAGGCTATTTGCCAAAACAAGCCTGTTATTTGCTATGGAAGCAAAAAGAGTTCAATTCAGATATTATAATACAACTTGTCCAAATCACTAACTTTAGAACAGTGGAAGAAAATGTGATTGGCTGTGCTTGTTAGCTGGAAGGTCAACAGCTTGAGTTCAAGACCCAAGTGCCGTGTAGTGGGGTGAGCTTCCATTACTTGCTCCAGCTCTTGCCAGCCAAGCAGTTCATCCAAAATGCAAATAGATGAATAGGTACCACCTCGGTGCAAAGGTAACATGTTCTGTGCACCTTGGCATATAGTCATGCTGTCCACATGACCACAGAAGTGTCTTCAGACAACGCTGGCTCTTCAGCTAGGAAACGGAAATGAGCACCAGTCCCTGGTGTTGGCCACGACTGTCAGGAGAAACCTTTACCTATGTTCCATTTAACAACATAACACCAATCCAGGATGCATAACTTAGTTGGATTGGTTTTTACAACCAGATCCTAAGAATATTTAACATAACTTTGATTTCAGATTGCTGAGAATGAGGTCACTTAATTTTAAGGAAACAGGCTAAACTTCAGGCTAAGATTCCTTCTTCCAAAGTAATTTAACTGAAGTGCTGAGGAATATTGCAATTTTATTTAAATCGCTCTAGAAAAGACCAGTCCCCTCACGAGCTTTAGATTGCAATGGATCTAATAACAGCTGTCCAAAAGGGTAATTTCATATTTATTGTTCTAAAGATGGTTGGTTTTCTTATTTGGTTTTATTTAAGTTGCTGTTTTTCTTATAAACTGTTTGGGGGGTCTTTGAGCCAAACACTCCATTAAAGGAGGAAAATCTATTTATCAGGAAGAATATAATTGTTGAGGTCCCCCATGGTGTCGTTGAGTACAAATATACAGAATCTGCACACCTTTCCTTTGTAATCCTCCAGGAGCTGTGTCCTGCTTTTTCTTTGCAACCAGACATACCACTATGTCTGCTCAAACTGAGAATGAGTGAGCATCCATCCTGCTACTACAACATAGCACATTCTCAAACTTCAAAGTGTGGCCACTGGACAAAACAGGAGGTTTTGAAACACATTACTCTGGTTCTGGTGGGCATCAATAGGAATAAAGTGCCAAGAATTAAAATTTGTTTCTGAGTTGTATCAAATGATGCTCATTCTGACGTCTGTCTCAGAATGATCTCTCTGCTCACTCTGAACAGCATCACTTTATTTTCAAGGACTGCTTGAACAAAGGACCTACTCCATTTAAGTAATGGGCCATCACTGTCTGACCTTCAGCATGGGCAGGATTACTACTCAGCAAATGCTCAAGGGGAGTTAATAAAATTGCAGCCATTTGGTTAAACAAAAGGTGACAGGCATCCAAACTCTTATTCTAGAAATATTCTTCCAGTAAATGACTCATTGATGGAGAGAGAGAGGAAAAAAGGAAGAAATACCTGCCTACTGTCTGCCTCACTGTCTATCTATCTCTTCCCAAGTTTAAAGGACATCAGGTAAGGTGAGTAAAGCAAATGACAAAATAGTAATCCATAAAAAATGCAATATTCTGAAGTCTTTCGATTCTGGTCCAGTGAAAGGCTGTGTAGGATTCTGTATAGGGCTAGGCTACTTCCCTGTGAATAAACCCAATGGAGCTTCAGAATAAACATGAACAAGGCCAGGCTCTTACTAGGGTGTGGAATAAATTGTGTTCATTTATTTCAAGGTTCAGTAACAATAGATGGTATCCATACTAACTCCCAGATTAAGTTCTTTTTCGTTCTCTGTGTGACAGTGCTTGGACATACATAAAAATAGCTAAAATCTCATAAGTTAGCTAAACTGATGACATTCTTGTCTTCTCATATGTAATTTCCAGAGTGCATTAAGCACAATTTTATGAAAGCTGACAACCTCATGCAGTTTGAGTTTATGTATTTATTAGTCTGTCAAATTTATATGGCCACCCATCTCACATGAAGCGACTGCAGCTGGTGAACAATAAAATCTACAATTGAAACATTCTGTAAAACCAATTAAAACCAATGAAGAACAATACCAGAGACCCAGTTTAGTGTGGTGATTAAGGCAACAGGGTCATGAGTTTTAGTCCTGCCTTCACCATGAAAGCCAGCTGGGTGACTTTGGGCCAGTCCCTTTCTCTCAGCCCAGCTCACTTACAGGGTTGTTGTTGTGTGGAAAGTAGGAAGAGGAAGATGTGTTAAATATGTTCACTGCCTTTAGTTATTTGTAAAACTAATAAAGGTGAGATACAAATAAATAAATACTATACATACACATGGATAAAACCTGATCAAAAGAGGGAAGATATAACTTGTCACACAAGTTAAATAACAGTTGACTTTATTTACCCTGATATAAGTGATCTCCTTATTTAGAATACAGTATTTATATCATCACATGTTTTACTCAAATGAACCTGAAGCTGCCTTACATTAGGTATAATAAATACTGTAACCCATATCCAAAGCTACAGCAGGCCCTCCTCAGAGAGGGACAACCACCAGTCCTGACATCTTTTTGGTGGTTCCTCATCAGATTCTACACCAGAATAAAATCTGGGATCCACAATATCAGCTAATGTTGACAGCAGAGCCAGTTTTCTCTCAATTAGATTTAGCGTATTTGAAACAAGTCAAATTATTATTTCCTTTGCAGCAATGTAATTCTCCCTTGCAGAACTCTTTCTTAACCTGTTTTTTAGGGGACAGAGTGACTCAACAGCCTCTCAGCTCTCTGAGACCATGGAGGGTTGGGGTTTTTTTTTTGCCAGAAGATCTAAATATAATTGGTTAGGATGCACCAATTTTAAAATCATCAGTAAGAGGCTATGGTCGAAGGGTGTTTTTCCCTCTCTAAATCATCAACTTCTTCCTCCTCAAATTAAAGTATTTCCAATTTCAATCAGACTTCTATACATCTAATTCCATCCAAATCTAGATCTATATGTTAATCACATTGTATTTTCTTCTCAGCTGTTATTGATTCCATACAATGCTTTCACATAATAGCTGAAATTCCCAAGATTGCCACTGTTTCCTGTTGCAGTGTATTGCTGGATAGGACTTAAATTTCAAAAGATTCTTGTCCCACTAATGCTCATATAACAGCTGTTGTGCCCAGCTCATCAATATGCCCCATTTGCATGCTCTGCTGATTTGCACATATAACAGGTGAACACATGATACTGTTCTTACTGGATTGTACCATGTTGATTGCAAGAAAGGGGACTTGAGTGAGGAATACCTTTTTTATACACTGAAGGTCAATTTATATAGGTATAAATCTTAGGCATATCATTGCCTAAGGTTCTACCATCTGAAGTTTCTTTATTCAAAGAATTTTGTATTCTGGAACATTCAAGCGTATAAAAGGCAACTTTTCATTAGATGTATTGCAAAGTCTAGCAGAATCTGGATTCCTGTTAAATGAGTCAATTGACTGGTTTTTGAAGCTTCGTAGAGAGTTGGCATATATCGATTATCCTTTTTATCATGTAAAAGTCTTCAGATTTCGGCGGCATATAAATTTATTAAATAAATAAATAAAATAAAAATAATACTGGGCTTCTCATCACAACGGCAATGACCCTGAGGTTGATGTGTTTTGTCTTTACATCTAAAAAATTTCTAATATATCATCCAACATCACCCAGCACTCCATGCTGAAGCTTTTATTGCTGAGCATTGATTGTTGAAGAAGATACCACCCATCAACTCACAGTGGTGCATCCCACTCAAAGGATTGGGAGTTCAGTAGACAAAAGTATCAAGGAATTCCTGATCCCTGACAAGTAAAGAAGAAGAAAGGATGCTAAAGGAAAGGATTTCAAAAGATTCTTGTCCCGCTAATGCTCATATAACAGCTGTTCTGCCTAGCTCATCAATATGCCCCATTTGCATGCTCTAAATGAAAATAATAAACAAACTATTCTTTTGCAGTTTACAGTCCAAAGGAAGAAACAACAACTATCCAATATATGGCACTTTTACTCCCAGTCAGATTCCTATTTGCTTTGCTTGAAATAATACAGATAACTTTCTTTTTTTTAACTCATTAGACGTGTTACTAACAGCTTATCTGCTACGCTGAAGCATGTTTGTCAGATTTAAATTCCAAAGATGCAGGAAGGGTTTCCCTTAAAGGTTAGGAAGGAAGGTAGGAAGGTAGCATCTTTCTGGAGAAAGAAATATTTGGACTGGCCTTGTTGATCAGGATAGCAGATGAGCAACTCTTCCTTGTAGCTACTTTGCAAGAGCATCTAAAATAGTGTTTCTCAGCCTTGGCAACTTTAAGACACATGGACTTCAACTGAATGGCTGGGGAATCCTGGGAGTTGAAGTCCACGTGTCTTAAAGTTGCTAAGGTTGAGAAACACTGGTCTAAAACATTCCCTCAGAATTCCAACTATACTCACTAGCCTAAAAGACCTGGAGATTCAGCATTTATTGATTGTGATCTATCTGGAAATTGTATTAATTTGCACAATTGCTAGCAGAAATAGTTCAAGATCTCAAGAGGACCAGATGGCAGAGGTTGCAGTCACAACCATAAATCTAGTGGCTGAATTCACACATGATGCTAAGCTTGGTTATTACTATTGTTACTGAATGGCTGAAAATATTGGGTCAACTCAGTCTGTTGGAGTAGCTTAAGATCATATTGGCCACCTACCTTCAGTGTATTGTGAGAACACTCTCTATGAATCCCATAATCTTTTCCATTTTCCACAAATAATTTCTTATATTACAGATGAGGGTAGAGAGGTGGTGCAGTGAAGGGGTAGAATTCTGGAGTACTGTATATTACAATGTGCACAAGTGTTCAAGAGCCTGGCACACTAATCTACCACATTAAGCTGAGTTCACAACTTCACTTAAACAAGCGGCTTGCATTTCTTTAGTTTATGGATTGTGAAAGTCATATATACACCCACATTCACATCTGGCAGAATTTTCTGATGCAGCTTCCAACTTGATAAATATACACAAAAACAGTGAGCAATATATGTACACCATAAAGTGTATGAAAGGGAAATTACCTGTAATGTACACATTAGGAAAAACCTAAGATATCTTAGGAAGCATGTCCTTGAAAATGCAAACTGTTCAAAAATATAAAATTCACCAGTAGAAGGGGGGAAAAGTCTGAAATTAATGTTAGAGGAAATAGGAGCCAAGTGAAACCAACATGGACTGATTTATCACCGTGGCAGGCTCATTTCTTTGTGGCTGACTAGTAAATATTTGGTATTTCACTGTAATGTATAAGTAGCAATAGGCTCAGAAGAGGCTAAACTTAAACTGTGATGGTGATTGTTGGTCCCAGGTCAGTTTTAGCACATATTACTGGGGAAATAAAGAAATAGTTGTGGAGAAGAATAAAAAACAGGCAATATCTTGCCCCCAAATTGGCCATGATCCAGAATAAGGGTGGTTATAGTCCAGCTTATTCAGAGGCACCAGCTTTCAAAAGTCCAGTTATTTGAAATAACAAAACTTTCCAAGATTTCACCAGAAATCTACTTAGCCAGAGACCCATTGGATTGTCCAATCTTTCCCTAACCTAGAGTAGAAAGCCAAGTTCGCCTCTTAGCTCCGCACAAATATTATGTGCTGCTGGCCTAATCCCTGTAGTTTATCTAAGTAAGGCTGACGTATGTATAAACAGAGCCCTGATATAGCAGTTTCATTAATATATAATTAGTATAAAATCCCTTATTTTAGACATTTCTCCCACCCTTCTCCTTGTTCCACACTACTAATTCACCCCCACCGAATCTGTTTTTTAAAATATTTATTGGCAGACGAGCAATCAATTTTCAGTGGGTATTTTAATTTTTTTTAAAGGAAAGGAACATACAGAAAATCTTCAAGAACACTGGCCGAGGTTTAATGAGCAAGGCCTGCATTCCAACCACCTCAGCATAGTAATTGAGCAGATCTATTAACTTGTTACACTAGATTTGTTTAAAGAGACTATTACACAGTCATTTAATCAATTTGTTACACTGTAGGTCCTGACTTATGAGACACTTGCCGTATGATTCCTTAATGACTGAATTAATTTGTTTTAATAAAAACCAGCATTGTGTACAAGCACATTTCGAGAAATGAAATTTTGGAGAGCAGAACAGTCCAATGCTTCATTTGATTAGATTTCCACCCCCCTTCCCAGAGTTCCTCTAAAACCAGAGTTGCCTTCCTTATCTGGGTGGTATAGGGGCACATTTTTCTTTTTTATAGCATCATTAATTTAATATGGATCATTAGTTCTTTATACACATACATGTTCTGACTAATGTACCCAATGAATAATGCACCTAATGTGCTTAGGGCTCAAATGCATCACATCATAAACAGAAATGGCTTGGAAAATAAATAATTATCATAAATAATCATTGGCGTAATAGCAATTAATATAAGACCCGCCTGTTCTTTCATGCCTTAGTGCACCAGAACGCTTGCTTTACACACCCAAGACTCCTATGCTGAAGGCGAAAGAACAAACAGGGATGCTAAGCAGAACCCAAATGGATTTAAAGGGAAATTAGAGGTGAGATGAAGAGTTCAGAAAGAAAATCAGTTTTGCTCCTGATAGAATCTGACGTCTCTGGATTAAATGTAAAGAAACATCAAAGGAGACTCGGAAAAAGAACTTGATGATATTGATTATGCAAAAATAATTACCACATTACCCATCTTAACGCACCATGTTAATGCAGTTCATCAACATGTTTATTTTTTGTTCTGCCGAGAAGGAAAGCAGTAGAGAAAAAGATCTGTGAACCATTTTTGAGAAAAAGTTTGGGGGTTGCAGGTTCAAAATGACAGAAAAAGTTCTCATGTGCTGAGAACTTCTCATTATAACTGGTTTGAACAAGGAAATTAAGCTAATATAATTGAGACTAATGTAATTATTTTGGTTCAGATCAGCAGCCGAAGATCTACACATTGTTCCTATGTATCTCAAGGTGGCAATGTGGATGAGGTGGCAGCATGGATGCAGTTTTGCAAGGGAATTTTTTTAAGGTTCTTTTTTTTTGTTTTGTTTAACCATGACAACCTTCCACTGGGGCCATGACTACCATGGTTTCCCACTTCAGAATGATGGAAACAGTGACAACAGTTTTTGGTAGTCATAGTCCAAGACAGCTTTATGCATTATGAATTGAAAATTCAAATTACCCACCCTGTGTTAAAAATAAGAGTGCCATAGAATATTCCTCTTCAGGTCAAAGTCAAAAAGAAACATCGCCTTAAAGTCAGGAATTATTTTCTTCATAATAGTTATACTCTACAGCATTAAAATTACACAGTACTAGTGCCCAATTT
>JANHZU010002251.1:180760-194353 GCA_032468055.1 Acrochordus granulatus | reverse complement strand
CCTTCCTTCCTTCCTTCCTTCCTTCCTTCCTTCCTTCCTTCCTTCCTTCCTTCCTTCCTTCCTTCTTCCTCCCTCCCTCCCTTCCCATTTTCCCTTTCCCCCTTTATTTTTTTACACTCCCTCTCTCTGTTCTTCTCTTCCCCATTCTCCCTTATTCTCACCTACAGTGTAGATAAAGGATGGGGAAGAATTTTGGCTAATATATCTTCTAGCAGGTTTACTTGCTATCTGGATCAGCTTTTCCAGAGACATGATTGGTTATAAAGGGATGGAAGAACCATTCAGATAGTCTCCTTGTCCATTCCTTTCAATACAAGTCCCAAATTAGCATTAGGCCAGAATCTGAACTAGATTCAGTGTCTTGAGTTCTTGGTGTACATTGTAGAACTCATAGTCAATATTGGAGATTCAAATTTACTTCCTTTCTTCATCTATAAGGCTCTCCAATCAGCCATGTGTGGTCCAGTTAACTTAAATGGATTGACCTTTTGCCAGTTTTAACAGATGTTGTTCATGGCCAGCTTAAAAAGCTTGCTTAAAGTTAACAACGTGCAGCATTTGAGGTCACTGGGCCTACTGAAGGTCATTTTAATTCTGCCAAAAGGTTAATTGGATCACTGCATTAAAGCAAGAATAGCATACATCAAGCTGGGCATTAGGAATTCCAGGCAGCTTTGTCCTCTATCAGATTCAACTACCACCACTAATTAAAAAAACTAAACAAAAACAGTTCCATTAAGATTGAGTAAATATTTTTTTCTCTTTTCCTCCAAAATTATCACTGTAGATGCATTTTGATGGTAGAAGTGCTTGAAGCTGATGTGATTCTTATATCATGATTTATTAATTTATTAATAGTGGTAAACAGACCAACAATTATATTTATGATAATAATGTTCACTGTATTTAACTTATATGCAGAGTACGTCATGTGAAATGCCAGGCTGGATGAATCACAAGGTGGAATTAACATTGCCAGGAGAAATATCATCAACCTCAGATATGCAGATGATGCCACTCTAATGGCAGAAAGTGAAGAGGGGCTAAAGAGTCTCTTGATGAGGGTGAAGGAAGAGAGGCAAAAGCTGGCTTGAAATTCAACATTAAAAAAACTAAGATCATCGCAACCAGTCCCATCACCTCCTGGAAAATACTGTAGAATAGAAATGACAGATTTTATTTTTTTGGGCTCCAAGATCACTGCAAAGGGTGACTGCAGCCATGAAATTAAAAGATGCTTGCTTCTGGGGAAGAAAGCTGTGCAAACTAGACAGCATATTAAATAGGAGAGACATCTCCTTCCTGAGAAAAGTCCGTATAGTCAAAGTTATGGTTTTCCCACTAGTAATGTATGGCTGCAAGAGTTGGACCATAAGGAAGACTTATTGATGCCTTTGAACTGTGGTGCTGAAGGAGAATCTTGAGGGTCTCTTGGACTTCAAGGAGATCAAACCAGTCAATCCTACAAGAAATCAACCTGATTGCTCATTGGAGGGACAGATACTGATGCTGAAGCTCAAATACTTTGGCCACCTAATACGAAGAGAGGACTCCTTGGAGAAGACCATGATGCTGAGAAATATAGAAGGCAAAAGGAGAAGGGGACAGCAGAGGATGAGATGGGTAGGTAGCATTATCAGCGCAATGGGTATGGGACTGGGCAGACTCCAGGAGGCAGTGCAGGACAGGGAGGCCTGGCGTGCTGTGGCCTATGGGGTAGCGGAGAGTCAGACACAACTGAGAGACTGAACAACAACAACAAAGTTCACTATATTTTACAGCTGGGGAATTCTGGGAGTTGAAGTTCACCTCTCTTAAAGCAGCCAAAGTTGAGAAACACTGCTTTACAGAGTGAAAGAACAACAGTAGATCCGTACGTCATAGAAGTCTGCAATTAAAAAAATACTAATGGAAGGAAGTATTTTGCTTTCTTAGTTAAAGATGGCAGCCCCTCAGTCTTTGTTCAGAATTCAGAAATTAATTCTCATAACAGAAAGCATCCCTCTCAACCTGAGGGCAACATGCAAGGCATGGATAACTCCCACTGCCAGTGGGGTCCATGGTGGGAACTGTTGGGGTTGCAACATTATCTCAAACCATATTCCTTGAGATAATGTCAACATTATCTCAAACCATATTCCTATTGTTTCATTCCGATGAAGCAATAAGATAATAAGCAATCATGTAATGGTTAAGATGGGATAGAAACTGGGAGACTATGAGTTCTTGTCCTGCCTTAGGCATGAAAGCCAACTGGGTGACCTTGGACCAACCACCAGGAGACTATGAGTTCCAATCCCACCTTAGGCATGAAAGGGCAGATAGATGATTTTGGGCCAATCCCTCTGTCTCAGCCCAACCCACCTCACAAGGTTGTTGTTGTGGGGAAAATAGGAGGCAGAAATAGTATTACATATATTTGCCACCTTGAGTTACTTATAAAATAATGAAATCTAATTAATAAATAAGATGTTGAAGATGCCACTGCTCAGTGCATCATTTCTGCTCCTCACCTTCCAGCACATAAAAACTGACAGAGCTCCAATCGCCCCATTGAAATTGGCATCTTTACTTTTTTTAAACCATATCTTGCAGATATACTTTGATTGTAATATAAATCAGCAAGCTTCACTACATGTAAAACATCACCTTTCTAGGACTTTTTTTTCTAAGTTAGGAGGCAAAGCAACAAGATAGAGATTCTGACAATATGCTCATTTAATGGGTTGTTCAGGCCACATACAAATCACCAGCAAAAGGAAAAATAAATATTATCCTTGGTAAACTGATGGATTGAAAATAGCATTGTGTGCTTTGCTCTGAGCATATGTGCAGGTTTATGTTCTCTCTGGCTTTATATTCAAAGCCAGCAGCCCACCATTTCTACCCTCATGGGGTGAAACAAAGTGGACTTTGGAGTGAGTGGGACATCAGCCTCTGTGGCTGTGACAAATGGCATGGATCTTTCCCTCCCCTCCAGTTGGAGTCATAGGACTGATTTATTTTATTTATTTTATTTTATTTCTGTGGTACTGGTCTTGCTGACATGTTTTCTTGATTCACGTGCTTAGAGACTCCTGTTTAATTGGCTGGCTATATAAATGGAATAAATAAATACTAAATATTAATATGAATTTAACAATATAGCATTGGACTGAGATTTTCTAACAGGTAAATGTTCAGGTTTTATAGATGATAGGTCTCTCCTAATTCTTGGAAAGCCATGAATTATAATTCAACAATCCAAATGTGTTAAGGGAACATTTCTCAGAACTCTATTCTGATTCTGTGAAATCTATAATTAATATAAAATATTTCATGCAAAGGTTTTACTTATGCACTAAGGAAGAGGGTGCTTAGGGGGAAAATCTGGTCATTTTATTACAGGTAGTCCTTGACTTATAATCACAATTGGGGCCAGAATTTCCATTGTTAAGCAAGGCAGTTGTTAAATCGTACCTGATATTGCAAACTTTTTGCCACAGTCGTTAAGTGAATCATTGCAGTTGTTAAATTATACATTCAGTCATTAAGTGAGTCCAGTTTCCTCCATTACCGTTGCTTGTTGAAAGCCAGCAGGGAAGTTCACAAATGCTGATCACATGACCATGGGATTCTGCAGCCCTTCTAAATACATGTCAGCTGCCAAGTGCCTGAATTTTGATCATATAACCATGGAGATGCTTCGATGGTTGTAAATATAAAGAGCAGTCATGAGTCACTTTTTCTGTGCCATTGTGACTTGGAAAAGTCGCTAAACAAATGGTTATAAGTCAAGGATTACCTGTAATCTAACTTAGCTTTTCCCACTTGGGTGTCCTTCAGATGCACTAGAGGTTCAGTTCCTAGAGTCTGCAAGGAGTATGGCCAGCACCGAAGAATTCTGGAAATCAGCTGTGTCCACAGAGGCTGGTCAAAGAAGTTAAGAGAAGGATTGTAATGGCATGATTAAACTTGCCCCTTTGGTATGTGTGTTGACATCACAGAAACATGTGCAAATGAGAAGGGCTTCAGTTGTGATTGCCATCGTGACTTTTTGAAAGCCCCTCCAAATGGTCCTTTTGCAACAGCCATCCTGATTCATCGAAAGGGCTGAAGGTGTCTATGAAATGAGATGAACTAGGGAACAGAGTGGCTCTAAGCACGTGTGGAGTCTATGATACTATTACCAATACCCATGCCTGTTGGTTCTCAATCCAGGCTGAGTCCTTTTCAAACAGACTAGTAGGCTTGTGACTGTAGATGATGGGATAACACGATGGTAAGGGCTCTCACCTGAGCCATCACTTCTCTATGCCTTCCATCCACTGCAGCTCTGCTCTTAGATAAACCGCTGCAATTTTATTTTGAATGAGAAGATTGCAAATCAGTCCTCACCCCCATCACAGCGTTTTCTAGTCGCCACCCCTTTGCCTGCTGCTCCTTAATCTAGCAACACTGATGAAATGGTGCCAAAGCTTTCATTGCAATTTCATTAACATATGCATGAGTCACACTTTTGCAGTGTTGCAGAAACAACACAAATTAGTTTGTGGATTGTAAACTCCCCGTTCTTCTTTTATTATCATCTTCTTCTTGTGAAGGCATCATGCTGAGGATTAGCAAATCCATGTACGTTTGGTTCAGCCCTCCCCTTTCAGTGATATCCATAAATCTCTGGGACCCATTCTGGGTTCAGCTCACCAGAATGACTCACTGAAAGTGAACTTGAAAACCAAAAACAAAACTTGCTCAGTTTCCCAGTTAGTATGTCATTGAAATCTATGGAGGCTTCAATTTTTTAACTTCAGTTTTAGGGCGCTTGAGAATTAATCTCTATGAGAATGATTTTTGATTGCTGCAAGATGGCAGGAAGTCCTGGTGTTGTGTTTTGGTTTTCAGCTCCCCGTATGATTGCTACCTTTCTGACTGACTTTTTTCCCATGATTTGAAAAAATTCCTTTCTGCTGGAACTTCAAATGCCACCAAAACGGACTTCGCCATAACTGTCTTTCCTCTCCCCCCAGTCAAATCCAGTTATATTCCGTGAAATAGAATAATATACAATTATTTTTTTCTTTCTTTCTTTATCATATTTATATAGACCCCCTTCTCATGAATATGACTCTACAGAAGAAGAAGCACTATTTGAAATTATCTACATGGGAAGCAACACCATTACAACAAAATGACAACAGTAGATAACATCAAAGAAAAATAGCAGTAAACAGTATTCATAAGTTCTAAAATTATATCTCCTAATGCATGGGAATATGAAAATATCTGCTTTCAGAAGGGTCTTGATGTAAGCACCAAGCCATTCAGAAGGACATTCCACAGAGTGCCTCTACAGAAAAAGTTTTTCTTCTGTTTCCTAACTTTCTGCATTGGATGGTAGCCCCTGGAGAAAGGTCTCAGGTTAAGATTAGGCTTTGTACAGCTATGTGTAGGAGAAGACTTGTCTTCTGGTCACCTAACTGCAGCTGTTTATGCCTTTCAACCAGCACTTTGAACAGTGTCTAGAAACTAGGAGCTAATGCCCACTGCAAAACAATACTGGAAGGTTCCTATATCATTTATTACACGTATTGCCCTGTTTTGAAATTCTCTCATTTAAAGATGGGCAAATGTAACACTCCTGGTTTCTCGGCTTTTTATTTTGCATGTTGGTTCAACCTGAGGTCATTTTAGAGTTCATTCTAAAAAATCCCTTGCATTTCTCCATCTAGGCATTTTTGTTTAATAGCTACAGATTTTGTAAACAGTTTCCCCTCCTATAATGAGTTTAAACATTTTTTTTTCTTGCACATAGTTTTGTATAGATACTTGCACTGAAAAATTCAGGAAGTGCAAACTTTGAATGCTTCCAAGTTTTGCTTGTTTGTTAGTATAAAAACTGAAAATACAACATTCAATACCTTTTTGCTTGTATTTTCAGGTCCCCATTCAGGATCTAGGAAGCCATATTTTGGACAAAAAGTGTCCAGATTTAAGTAATTTGCTGCCATGTTGATTTTTGTTTCTTCCATTACTACCATGTGAGGTATAGAGGACTTCTGGGGTATTTTTTTTTCTGAAGGACTTAGCATGTTTAGACATGATGCCTATCAGCCATAACAAAGCTGCTGATTGGGTTTAATGTCCTGTGTTGGACACAGATTATGGATCAGAAGGTTATACAAACTATAGATATAATTTATTTCCAAGAGTCATGACCCTTGCCCAAAAAGAGAGATATGGTTATAGGCATTAAGAGTAATGCATTCTTTCATGCAAGAAGAAAAGTGGTAATGGTTAAGAATTCTGGGAGCTGGTACATCTATCCCTAACAATTAGAATGCTAATTGTTAATTTACTATGACCATTTGTAAAAATTAATATCCTGGTCTAGGGCAATTACCCACCATCATTAAGCAGCTTGTGCATATATGCGTTAGCTTGGGTTCCTGTAATTAAATATTAAAATAAGGGGATTTATTAACTTGGCAGATTTTGTAACTGAAACCATTAAAAAAGCAAATGGGCTTTTCTATTATTTCAGCCTTAGAGAAGAGGTTAAAATGCATTCTCCTTTAGAATGGGATTTTGAACTTCTATATTTAGAGAGCTTTTCCTCTCCCATTGATGCCATTATGAAGAGAATAAAAGCTGTTACAAACATTGGATGTGGAAATACATCGGGGATAGCAGACTTCTCACATCAAGCTTAATTTAATTTTTCCTCATGGAAACGATCACTTTTGACTCACATTGTTCACGTGAAATAAAGAAATCCTTTGCTGATTTAATTAGAACTCCGTTTTCTTCCTGGCTTCACATTCTGTATTCTGGAAATTGCTTTGAGTGTGGGACAAAACTATCAATAGATAAAGCAATTTTTTAAAGGCACCATTGTAACGCAAGCTCTATTTTCCCCCCTTCCTTTCCTTTTGCCAGCTTCGATGCATTGCTCAATTTAAGTATGGAAATAACCTTTGTCAAAGGCTTTGTGACATATAAATGTTGCCCCCCCCATGCATGCAAAAATGAGTGCAGTTACTGCTGGGATTTCTAACCCATTTATTGTACAATATTCAGGTAATCCAATCTACTGCCAGGAACACGGTTTGTGGAGCTAGGCTCTGTTATATAACATCAGCTTGCTTTCAACTGGCTGGTTTTCTCCTATTTTGTGTTTCTCTTGAACTGAAAAAGGAAGGCAGAGTCTTTCCTGATGGAGAATGTTTCTCGATGGCACTCTAGCTATCCAGAAAAGCCCCCCCCCAAAAAAAGCTTGGGGCCAAGAGAATTTGATTTGAATTTCATTATCTAAATCATGTAATGGGTATAATACAGCCCCATCCCACCAGAGGTTATAATATAATTGGTTTACATATGTCTTTAATGAAAGGGGATGTGAGCTTTTTTTCCTGTAAAAAGTTGCATCTCTACAGAACCATCATTTTTAGGGGTTACATGTCAATTATAGGTAGGCTGGTGTTCATGGCAAGTGGAATCAGAAGAAAAAATGGGTGGTTCCTACCATCTTACAGGATCCTTTCTTTTCATATATTATTTTGAGCCAGAGCTTCTCCAGCCTTGATTGAATATAATGAATAGAACCCTGCAGGCCTCCTAACCAGATTTAAGGGAAAGAATTTCTTCAGAAGCTTAATCAGGTTGGAGCACTAGAATAAACTTAAATAGAATTCAGAAGAGAGACATGTTCAATTTTTCATTTTGGTAACAAAGATAAGTGGCAAAAGTATGAGTAGGAAGTATTGTCTTTGAAAAGATCTAAATCATGTAGCTGAATCCAAGTTGAATATGAATCATCAATGTGACATGATTTCTAAAAACGTTAATGTACTTTTAGACACTATTATTATATGAATAGTAAAAAGATCAAATAAAGAAATAGCTCCATGTTGCTCAGGCTGCAAATGGTATTATGTCTACCTTTGGATGTCATATTTTCTGAAGATAGGTCCAGATAGAAGAGAGAGAGAGACAGACAGACAGACAGACAGATAGCCTTTAAGTCAGTGTTGACTCCTGCCAACTTCCTGGAGAAGTCCCTGAAGTTTTCTTGACAAGATTTTAGAAAGGGTTTGTTATTATCCTAGGGCCAAGGGAGAGTGACTGGCACAAGATCACCCAGTTAGCTTTGTATCTAAGGTGGGATAAGAACTCGTGGTCTCCTGGCTTCTAGACTGGGGCCTTAACCACTACACTAAACTGGCCTAGAGTAGTTTTAACTATATGAAGCATGGCTCAACAGAAAATGAGGAATATTCATCTTCCTTTGTTCCAGAAGTTAAAATGAGAATCATAGGCAGAAATTGTAGAAAAATAGATCTTGTCTGAATATTAGGAGATCTTGATAAGGATATTTAGAATACATTTTCACAAAGTGTGGAATATTGTCAGTCAGGAATGTTATACAATATTCTGTTTGATATATCAGTTAGCCAACTCATGGTGCTCCAGAGTTACAACTCCCACTATCTCTAGAAAGCAAGACCAATACTTATGTAAGATTGGATGACTAAGTATCTTTCCAGCTTTTTAGCTGAAATAGTCTTCCACATGTGCATAAGCATTATATTATGAAAGTATGAAACAAAAGAGGAAGTCTCTTAATCTCTGACTTCAGGCTGCTTTAATCTGCCACATGTACCATTTAGAAAGAGTGATGTTGCTCCAATTTCTTGCAAGCATCAACTGGTTAATTGAGGTTGCAGTCCATTTATTTTGAAGGAAAACTTTTATTGACTTGATTGTTCATCTCCCATGGCAAACAATAAAATATCAGGCTTGTGCCTAAACATTAGGGACAATCTATTGGGTTCACACATCATGCACAGCCATAGTTTGTTTGATCATGGTTCAGTGAATAAGTTACAAATTAGATGATTAGATTCCCATAATATCCTAAGCCTGCCTGCCTGCCTGCCTGCCTGCCTACATGCCTTCCTTCCTTCCTTCCTTCCTTCCTTCCTTCCTTCCTTCCTTCCTTCCTTCCTTCCACTAGTAATTTAAAATACATCAACAACATTAAACTTGGTCACCTATATTTTCTCATTGGGGACCAGAGTCCAATGAAGCAGTACAATTTTCAGTAGATTTTTAAATACCCCCCAAAAAGCTAAGCAAACTATATTTGTGGCACTCGGCACTTTAACACACCATAATGGTTGATTCACACAGAATAAACCACAATGTATTTTAGCATGGTTTGTGAATCCAGCCACCGCCTTAAAGGCAATTTTTTAAATATACTTTCTTGAAAAAGAGGAGCTAGTTTCTCTCATTCTGTGTTGTGGTCTTGATGAAAATTACCCACTCTCTCAAATGCTGCCTGCTATGGGGAGGGAGCTATTTTTGATCAATAGTGTCAGTTGCCAGGTCACATCTCTATGGTTACTCAAACAAGTAGATAAAGCATACTTAGTTTTCAGACAAGCAATGACCATTTTACCTTCTTGTTGGATTTTGTACTTTTTCAAAAAATTCTATTTTTTTCCTGGCTGTTTTCTCCTTCATTTTGTTGGGAATAATAGTTTGCCATGCTTCAATTCAGCCCAAAGAAATGACTTTAAGAAGGAATTCCCCCCATGTTTTCTCTTCCCTTAATTTACAAAGCTTGGGTGGCCGAAGGGGCTTATAATAATAAAGAGATGTATGATAGGAAAAAATGCAGTCATTTTAAAGTAGGAAGCATGGGTAACCAGGGTGCTCATTGGCCAATAGAGAGAAGTGTCCTTGAAAACAGCAATAACTGAAACAGCACTCTCACTCATCTCACAACAATGTCTGGGTATGCTCAACAATACCATCAAAAGAAAGGCAAAAGCAATTTTGACCTACATTTTCTTGAAAGGAAGGAAACCTTGTCTAGTAAATAACACATTTTGCCAATAGAGTTGGGAAAATTTGCTAAAGTTTTTGCTTAGCAGGATGCAATATTTTTCTTATGCTCTCTCTCCCCCATCCCTCTAGTTTATGGCCAAGCAATGGATGATGTTTAGTCCAAGAGATGTGACAGCCAGCGTTAAATTATTTCACATAGTAAGTAAGGTATCTATATCACCCTAGTATAGAGAAGAAGACTACCATGCTCATTGCTCATATTGATTTACACAAGGCATTGTAGTGAGCACACAATTAATACATAGCTTCATTGGCAGCCAGCTGTTAGGCTCATAATTTACAGTCACAATGGCTTAGTTTCGGGGGAAAAAGAGTTCTATATTATTAGGAACTATATTTTTAGCATTTTAAAGGTCACATCCAACTTTCATGATTTTTAAAGGCTATAATTAATGTGAAATACTTGCTACAGAGGTCTGACCCATCCCTTACACACAAAATAAGAATGTATTTTTTGGCAATTTACTATCTAATTTAATTTTCCCCAATCATGTGCTGGGACTGGAGCTTCCAGTTTTGTTTATTGATTTGATTTATACACTATTTTTTTACTCTGGTATGCATGTAGATAGCTGGAAAATTCTGGGATCGGTCATCTGCATATGTCAATTACAGCTGCAGTGGGAGCACCATTGGAAGATTTGAAAGGCCAGGTTGGGAACAGATAATTTTGGAGACATACCAAATTCTCCTCCCTCCTATTTTCCTCATAACAACAACCCTATGAAGTTGGGTTGGACTGAGAAAGAGTGACTTGCCCAAATCCCCAGCTGGCTTTCATAGCGTAGGTGAGATTAGAACTCACCATCTCCTGGTGATTGGCCCAAAGTCACCCAGCTGGCTTTCATGCCAAAGAGGGGACTAGAACTCACTGTCTCCTGGTTGCTAGGTCAGCACCTTAACTACTATACTAAACTGACTTAATGCTCATAATCAATCAATCAATCAATCTGAACATACCCTTAAGGTATTCAGTTGCTGAAAGTTTATCTAACTGATTCAAGAGATGGAAGTAATGTAGTTGGGTCGATCTTCTGGAGAAATTTTATATCCACCTGAAATCGGTGGTAAAATGCCCATTAAATGCTTGCATGATCTGGACTACAGTGCAACCATATTGCAGACAAAAAAATTTTCTGCAAAGTGTAGCATCTAACAAGGAGAAAAGAAATGAGTTTTTTAAATTGTTCTTCAGACACCATGCAAAATATTACAAATAGGAAAAAATATTTTCTTTTTTGTTGGTCTCTTTCCAAGGATGGATCCATACTAATCCCATTAAGGGTAGGCTGCGTGTCTACTACACTAAAGGGAAAAAAAAATTGCATTCTTTTGCATGAAGACAGTCCAAATTCTGTGCTTGCAAATCCAGGATTTAGTTACCTATATAAATTATGCAAATCATGCACATATGATTGATCAGCATGAGCTCTATTAATTGTAGGAAATGGCAAGAAGCAAATAGGATATTGAAGGTCTATATTCTAACTCCTGATGTTTTATTCATCTGATCTGTGGCTTTATGCGATCTCAGCAAGCCTTTTCAACCTTATGGGCTAGGAACCTGCCTTTCTAAAACAGACAGATAAGAAAGAGAAACAGAGATTCACATGAATCTGAATGATCTGCCAAAGAATCTGTTTGCAGATCTTTTTTCCCCCCTGCGCAGAATCTTTGCATCCACACAATCCTGCCAGAAGTTGTTTCTTGAAAGTATCAGCTGAAACCTTTTTGTTGAATTCCTTGAGGCCCATGGGACTAATCCTTCTCAAGACCTTTCAGATGTCTAGGGTGAAACAGACAAGGCAAGATGCTTTTTACTATTTTTTTTCCAGAATCGTCTTATAGCAGGAAAGAACATACTAAATGATTTTTAAGAAGACTGTTCCACATCTGTAAGGGTACAATACAGCTCTACTTTGCCAAAGGCAACAAGTCTCCTAATAAACACAAATTCCATGAGGTTATGTAGTTTCTCATAGTTGATATTAGAATGAGTCATGCACAGAATTCAGGACTAAATTAAGAAAATGAAAATAGATTGTTGACTGTTGCTGTACTGCCAGCCATGTTAAATTTAAAGCGTAACTATGGTATCATTGTAATACTGTAATATATTGGTATATTGTTACTGATACATAATCTGAAAATCAAAGAGGAAGGTCTCTTGTCTGAGTTTTATAGTTTGTGGAAGGTCTGATGATACTGAGAGACATCCGTACTTTCATGCTTGGATACCACAATGCCCCAAAACTGCTTTCTAAAAGTCTGCAGTTCATTCCCTGAAAAAAAAAAATTCAAGAGTTGTAGAAAAGACTGTTCATCCCCAAGTTCAGTCTGAAATCTTATCTGTCTCAACTCAAGGGTCCTCAATTGATTGTTATTAATTCCATAATTCACTAAGTGGAGAAGAGAAAGAATATATGTTCTGGACAATTTTGCTCTAATTTTTTTTAAGCTAGAGTACTGTACTGTTTTGCCAACTAGTCAGTGATATAAACTGAATTTCAGCATGCCAAATAAAACTTGCAAAAGTTTAACTTGAGGTCTTAAGTGTCTATGTTACAGCACTTGTCTGCAGTCACTTGGGCCGTCAGCTGGAGTTAGAAAGGAAAGTAGCTGGGAGAATGGGAATAGGTGCAAAAGAGCGACAAAAGGCAGAATCCACTCTCCAGAAACCGTATCTTGCAAGGACTTGAACATACTAGCTGAAACCTAATCTGTGTTCCTACAAATCACAATTTGTAGCATGCATCTCCAGCATTGGACAGCAATAAAACGCTGTGAAAAGTTACCAGATAGTATAGACAGAAGATACCTAGCAAATTATATTGGTTAAGATGATGAACCAGGATCAAGGAGACTAAGGTTTAAGTCCACCTCTTCATGGACACTTTGGGCCAGTCATTCCCTCTTTTATCTTGACTTATATCACAGAGTAGGAGTTGATTAGGAAAAAAAATGGGAGGAGAGGTTGATGTGGATATCATCTTGAATCCTGGAGATAAAAAAGAATAGGGATAAAAATCTAAAAAATAAATGATAATATACATATTTATTCCACGGACAGTTAATGGCAGATAGTCTTTCTTCTCTCTAATTTCATATGTTATTATTAAATAACTGAGAGCCAAGACGCTCTTGCTAGGGTCATCTGAAGCCACATGCCTGTTGAAAATATCAGAAAACTTTCGGAAGTTGGTGACAGAGGACTACTTTTACAGAATCCATGCTGATTTTCCTTCAATAAGGCTGCGTGACAAGTTACTGAATTATACTAGGCAGGGAGGAGGTACCAGTAAATCACTCTTAAATTATTTAGGAACTCAGTGGTTCTTGCAATTTAATCTCTCAATATATCCTAGAATATCTTCTCTTGTTAGGCTGGTTTGCTTAATTATTCTAATTCCATCTGCAAGAAAGTGAATACAGGATCAGATATGTATCTTACATTATTTGTGACAGTGTAGTCCTGGAACCCCTGGGGCCTATGAAATCAAAATTATTTGATAACTTAAAATAGTATTAAAATCCCATCAAACAATCATTGAAAGCAGGAGTGGCAACAAATTCACCAATTTTACTCAGATATGCAGACGATACCACTCTAATGGCAGAAAGTGAAGAGGAGCTAAAGAGCCTCTTGATTAGGGTGAAAGAGGAGAGTGCAAAAGCTGGCTTGAAACTCAACATTAAAAAAAC
>JANHZU010002251.1:167445-180660 GCA_032468055.1 Acrochordus granulatus | reverse complement strand
CAGATAGTCTTTCTTCTCTCTAATTTCATATGTTATTATTAAATAACTGAGAGCCGAGACGCTCTTGCTAAACTCTTGCTAATTAATGTCAACTCTGAGTTGGCAGTAATTTAAAAGTTTGATACAACAATACAGCAGAAAAACCTGCCTCTGTTTTGTTTCTGAGTAAATAAAAATAGCATAATAAATCTATTAGGAGCCAGTTCTGATTTAAAATAGAAGTAGCAAAGTATAGGCCCACTTTTTTTCTATCTTCCCCTTTTCCTCTGCCTTTAGGCTGGGTTGTTTTTTTTTTTTTGAGACTGGATAGTTCAGTGGTTTTTCATATTACAGTCAAATGTTTCCGTTGCCATCTCAATGGATGCTTAGGGTATATGCATTCTTTACAGCTAGAATGACCTTTGTGAAAATACCTTTTCTTTGGGGGGATCCTAAAAATATTTTTTTTTTTTGCAAGGGGAAAGGGTATTATCTTTTTGGCTCTTTCATTTGCTGACAAAAGAATTGTCAAAAGTAATGTGCATAGTAATTAAATGGATTATTTACTTATTGGATATTAATCATTCCGTTGTGGCTGGAATCCACGCTGGTGCTTTTTGCCTAGAACAGTGGTTCTGATCTCAATTAGATTATGTCTCTCTCCTTTACCTCCTCATAAATCATTTCGGCAAACTGAAATTAACAGCTACTGGAGCGCATTAATAATCTACCTCACACATTGGAAAATGCATTAACTGGAACCCTCCCATTGCTCCGACCGTTAAGCACATCATTTTGTTTATGAAATATAAACATTTCATGGACGAGCACTCACACTTTGCCTCACACCTTGTGACAGTTAAAATGATTGCCCACAATTGCCAGTCAGTCAGGCGCCCAAATGGAGTTTGTTTAAATCCATGAGTCTGTGACTAGCCCATTATCTGAGGCATTAAAACAAAACAAAACACAAAACAAAACAATAACATTTAAAATAACATCTCCCAAAGAACGACATCTCCCAAATGACATCAAAGAAATGACATCTCCCAAAGAACACAAAGGGAGAAAAATTCTCAAAATAAATGTCAGTAAGTATGTCTTCTCCTTCTCTTCCTCTTCCTCCTCCTCTTCTTTCATTCTCCTTCATCCTCCCTGTCCTCCTCTTGGGTTCATGACATATTTCCAACTGTAGGAATGTAATACAATACCCAACATGGTATGGGCTGTGACCCAATTGCTTTCCATGTCCTGGTGAACTGAATGAGAAAAAAATCATGAGCTTTTGCTTTTCTCCCACTCAAGCTTTCACTTCCCCAAGACAACAAAAAGAAGGGAAGGAAAGATTGAGTTACCACTATGCTGAAAAATGGTTTCCCTCCCAAATTCTTGATTGAGTTTGATTGTTGCGTTTTGGTTTTGATTTCTTTTCAAAAAAGAAAATCCTGGAGGGATTCTGAGGGGGTTCTTCTACAAGAGAAGAAGATAAGTTGTGGTATGCTATATGCTCACTCACAACTAACTCAATGATAGTTCACTGAATTAACTCAAATTTCTGAGTTCCTATGACAGACTGCAACATAAACTCATCACAGGAACTAGGTTTCATACAAGGCATTAAACTAAAATGTGGTTGGCTAGTTTGTGATGGAGCATGTCATACAATTCCAGCCAACGTCTTCATAAAGTAATAATATAGCTCCTTGGCCAAAGAATAGAGAGCGAAGACAATGGAGTCTCTTCTTTCCCAGCCAATGACAGCACAGTTAACGAACATTAGATCGGAGAAGTGAATACAGGCCTTAATTTCCTTTTTCCACCTTCCAGCTCATTTCTATCGAATAGCAAAGATTTGTGGCCTCTTCTGAATGCGATGAAGGTTTCTTTGGAAGAAAGACTTTTTCATTTCTTTCCTGTCTATCACCATAGCAACAATGTATTCCCTATTTGTGAAATAATTGGAATCAGGTCACAAATGTTAGGATTTGCACCCCTGGATTAGAGAGAAGATGACCATCAGAGATAGTCATTTTCTTTTCAGGATGAGATTTATGGAAAGAGACTTCATTTCCAGAGGCAACTCAGCCACATTTGAAAATTAGGCAGCAAGAACCATGTTTTCCACTTTTTGGAGCTTTTACTTAATCTATACACAATAGTCTATAAAGATGGAAACTGAGTTCAATTAATTACTTTTATACAGCACCATAGCCATACATTGCCATCACATGAAATCATTAATATCTCATCAGTTCTGGTGATCTTATGAAATTAGAGCCATTTTAAAAATAGACTTGGTTTCATTTTACATGGTTTTAATTTTAATTTAGTTTGATTTGTGGGGGGCATTGAATGGAGATGGATGTTTGGCACCTGTGAGGCCTCCCATAACTAATTCCTGATCTCCTCCAGCTTAGAATAGATGTCCTACTTCTCATGCGGAGATCCTTTCCCAGTGTTGCCACTTGAGACTTTTTAATCAGAGATGGCAGGGATAGAATTTGAAATTTTGCATGCAGGACTTATTAAATCATATCATTTCTTCTCCCCCCCTTTGTGCCCTCCTCCAAAAGCAATTGTGGAGAGCAGGATTTACTCAGGTGTGGCCATATGCACTTCCACCCTTGTGTGATGTTCCTACTTCTGGAGGTATATGAACTGGGGTTTTGTGTCCAAGTAATACAACAGGGATTAACTGCCTTCTTCTTACTGCTGCCAACCTGAAAGTTGCTATGAAGGAAAACCTTAGAAATTTATTATGATTATCAGTATGTTTCACTCAGTAGGTGGAAGAAAATATGAGAAACATATTTCATGATAAAGTAGGTTTCTGGTTAACAAGATGAAATGAGAGTAAAGCGATAGATCAATGTAATATGCCAAGCAAAAAGAAAGGCCAATTTATTGGAAGTAAATAATATCCAACATTCCAAAGTAGATTACACATACACACTCACACACATACACACACCTGATTCAGATTTTAAAAAGGCAACCATCTGCATATAGTAGAAGTGAGTATATTTGTTTATTAGCAAGTCTCATGAACAAATCCATTCATTTAGAACAGAGCTCGGTTCTTATTCATTTATTTCAAACATCTTATCAAACTATGGGCAACTTACAACCAGAAATAAAACAACATGCATAAGAAAACTAAAAACAGTAAAATCAATAACCAAAAAATTGAGAAAAATCTGGCGCCCAACCACATATCATTGATGACACCCACCATATTCTCCTCCTGCTATGACCTCATCCTACACCAATGCTTGGGAGAAGAGTCAGGATTTAACAACTCTCCTGAAGATTAAAAGGCTGGGATGTCCAATCTCAGGGAGGGAGGATATTCCATAGGGCAGGGGCTGCAATTAAAAAAAAATTCAGTACCAATGGCAGTATAAACAGCTCATCTGTATCTCATTATTTGTGGCAAATACAATTTTCTGAAGAATAATAGGCCAAACTTCTTCTTAATGCACAAAAAAATTATCCTATAGACCAGGGGTTGGCAACCTATGTTTCCACAGCCACAAACAGTCTGAAGAAGGAGCACTTCACTGAGGACAAGAACCATATTTACTGCAACCATAATTGGGTTTCTGCTTTGCAATAAAGAGGTACCCAGAAAAAATGGAAAACAAAGATTTTTATAGATGCCGAGGGCTACAAGGTGGGAAATATTAGGGATGTTCTTGACTGGCCAGTTTGGGGAAATTAGGCAGGTCCTGGTCAGGATACCTGGGCTTAGTTTTATAGCGAGGCAAAGGGGTCCTTTCAGGAGGGCAGAAGAGTTGGGAAAGCCCTTTGTTATGAGAGAAGAAATGCTGAGGTTATCATTTGATGGTGGAAGGAACCTTGGGATTTCTTGTGTTATATTTCCTTGTAAAGGTTGCCTTTGAACTGTATTGTGAGCTTGTGGAGAAGCTTCTATTCTTTTATTTAGATGAGATTGGAGAGGACTTTATCTGGGGCAGCTAGAGCTAGTTTGGGTTTGATGGGATTAGGCAAAGCAATGAACTGGGTATGACCCTGGTCATATCTAAAAGACAGGGCGGAAAAAGGTGTAACTTCCATTTTGTTTATTTTCTTCATTACAAGTCATTGATCTAAAACTCCTGTATAAAAAGATGTTATCGGGGTTTTTTTTTTCCTATAGCCTTAGAAGAGAAAGAGGGAAAAGCTTATCAAAAAGAAAAGAAAAGGGTAGACAGGGAAACAATAGGTACCCTATTTTTGTCTCTGACCCCATTATATTATATTTTCAAAATATAATATTTTAATTTATTCATTATTAAATAATTGGAAAACTACTCCAAATGGCTCAAAGATAACTGCACCTTTCATTGAATTACGTAAAATAATTGGACTAGACTGGATTTCAGGTTCAATATAAGTGAATATAAATATAAAATGAATATAAAATAGCCCTGAAAAGGTGCTATGTATTTTATATTTTCTTCACCCCTTTATTTCTAGAAAAAAATGGTTAAGGCTGCTTGAGGATGATGCCTATAGAATTAAAGTTTATTCATTCTGTTATTTTAACTTACTTAGCCATGCATTGCCTATTTTTCAAAGCTTCAGACTTTTTATATGATAGAGGAAAATAAATAAATACAGTATATTGCTAAAGAAAAAAACAGAAAATAAGAATGTCATTTAGTTAAAAAATGGCCAAAATAAATCCCAAGAGCTAGGATAAATCTAAAACAAAGAATCAGAAGTTTGAGGGGGGGACCTACTGTCAGAATTTAAATAAAAATTGAGATCGTCTAAGGTCCTGGAGCCCTGCCGATCACATACAGCCACAAAACAAGTTCTGTCTGGTATTGCCACCAAGACTACCTTAGAAGGCAATATTAACTAATCTTAGATAATGGGATGTTTTCCTGGTTATAGTTGATCCTCAGGATATTTGTTCCTAAGCCATAAAGCAAGTTACTGTGATTGGATCTAATCAGTTGCATAAGTTAATGATGGTGATTTACAGTTATTTTAATATCCAACATGCGTTTTACATACTATATTCACATTTTCTCTGTTGGCAATGCTTCTCTCTCTAACATTGCATAAATCTTATTTTAAATACTTTAGATAAGAAAAGCTTTTCTTTGAAAATCTAACCTGTGAGATAATATAAAATAGGATCTTCTGATGGTGGAATAAATAGTGAAGATGACTAATCTAGATATTCTATGTTTTTATATTGGTATGTTGATCCTTAAATTCTCAGAGAAAGCTTTGTTGTTTCTGAACTGAACAAACACTGGGGTCACAGATTAACCATGGTCACCGGATGATTTTTAAAGCAAAGTAACTATTTTTTTCCCCACAGGATGTGGGGAAACCTGTATCTGGAAGTAGCCATGTCCGTGTTTTATCAGTGCACATTGCTTCTCTGCTAATACATTTAAAAATTGGAGGCTTCAGAAGTAGCCTTTGTTTCTCAAACTTGAACTCTTGGCCCCTGATTCAGAGCTAATTCCAATGGCAAGATTTTTATCATCATGGGCATGATGGATAATATACTGTAAATCATTTGTGCATGGAATCTTTAGGTTGCAATGTGATTGGTAAGTTTGGTTGCATACTGGTGGTACAATGCATGTGTACATTAGTGCATGGGCTATCCACTATCAGTTAGAAAGGTTCCAGTTATGAATTACCACCTACATATGGGGGTTGTAGGCATGCATACCAACTGTGTGGCTTCAGTATCTAATGCCCTACTAGGCGCAGATCCATAATTGGTGCAGCACATATTCAATGGCGAAGCACATACTTTTCCAGTAAAAGTTCCTAGATTTAGTCTTTGGCATCTCTGAATAGGGTTAAGAAAGTTAACTCTCTGAAATCTTGGTGGGAGTTTCCAAAATATCATAGACAAGCCTGAGATTTTATGTTTCAGTGTGTGCCTAGACTGGTAGAAATTCATAGCAATCAGAGATCAAGAGTGGGGAGAAGCATCTGGATTTTGTAAAGATAAGCCTTTTCCAGAAAGATGATTAGGCATCAGCCCATAATGTCTGCAAGTCATTGCCAGGATATCAGGCAGGGCTTCTGTCAGCCTTATGAGACAGGAAACATGGCCAGGTGAGCTAATTCTACCTTACTGTAAAGCTATAAATTACAGAATCTTGCAAGTCTGAAGGTACAACCCTTTCCAAGGAAAACTCAGTGGGGGGGGTCTCTTCTGAACCTCCTGCCCCACCCACAGTCTTGCTGTGGGTTGAGCTGCCTTTTATCTGACCATTCCCTTGGTTGCATTTCTTTGTCCTGTCTCTCAAGATCATTCCCACATACCATTATAGCTTCATACTGCACTCAGTCCAGTCCTTCTGAGCTGGTTGGTTGGATTTGCTGACTGTCTACATTTTTAATTCTTTCTGGGATAGTGTAGTGAAGTTTTTTTCCACTCAGCCCACTGGAATGCTTAATGATTCTTCATCAGTGTTATGAACAATGAAAATGGCAGATGACCTCATTGTTCAGTAATTGCTGCTCCTACCACTAGGAGCAGATAGAGTTAGCAGGAAAACTCATAACACACCTTATTTCCAACTATCTTCCATCAAGTCAAACATTTTATCCACCTAATACAGTAATATCTAGTACTCTATACATGACTGTTTCGTTCTTCAAGGTTTTAAGAAGAAGGATTTTTTTCAAATGAGCCAGTATCCATATCTTTTAAAAAATGAGACGTTGCTTTTTGAACCTGATTTATTCTCTTATGAAGCATATCATCACAATGAATTATCTTGCTTTGTCTCAAATCCAGGATCTGTGATTCGAGGTCAGTTGTCCAATTAGTGAAACATCTGCTATTGAAAGGTCTAAAGATCCTTTCCCAGAGCATTTCTTGTCCTGACTGATAACAGAATTCTATGGAAAATTAACTATGACCAAACACCCGCTTCCAAGTTTAGAACCATAATCAGGATGGGTGACTTGTTCCAATGCAGAACCTAAGAATACTCCACTATCTTTCATTGTTACTTGCAAAAAGAATCAAAAGTTTCCCAGAAGCAAGCTCATCTTTTGAGAACGCAATGGGTTGCATCTGATAGGACATCTCTGATGTAACAGATCAGTGTGCAAGAAAACACATAGGGTAGTACGGTTCCAGGTGTATTTAGGATTGGGTTTCTTGGTAGGAGTACTTCCATTCTTCTACAAGGAGAAGGGAAGGCAATGAGGGCATGCTTTGGAACCTCTCAGCCAGGGAATTTTGGCTGGAAGGGTCCAGAAGATGGGTCTTTTCTGCCATGGCGCCCACCCTTTGGATCATCATACCACCAGGGTCAGCCCCCACCCTCTTGACTTTCTGGAAAGATTTGAAGACAGGGCTCTGTGGGTTGGCTTGGGGGCCAGAGAGCCATGTGACATCAGTGAGGTGGCTACTTGATTGATAGCTTCACCTCTATTTTAGTCCCCCCCATCTTGTTCTTCTTTTAACTTTTAATCTTTATCTTTTGTTTTATTTTTATGGTTGTACTGATTTATTAAGCTGTTTATTTATGTTTGTGCAGGTATTTTATTGTGAGCCACCCAGAATCGCCTGCAGCGAGTTGGGCGGCAAATAAATCTAATAAATAAATAAATACTGGAAATATCTTCTTACAAGTGAGAATGTTGCTGTTTGCCTTTGCTACTTCTGTTCATTTTAGGACTGATAAATGATGATGATGATAATAACAACAGCAGAAGAAGCAGCAAAATGCAAAAATTCTGCTTGCAAGACTATCTATGAAATGACAGTCCAATGGAGACAACTTCAGGCTAAGCCCTAAATGCTAACATTTATGATGTATAATGTCCCTGGCTATCATGCTTGGCCACAATTTGGACACACCTGCCATTAACTCTGGTGTGGCAGTTATTTTACTGAGGGTGACAGATTGTGAGGTAGGGAGAGTAATTCAGACTATTACCCAGGTGAAGGCATGAAAGCTTGGTGATATATGAAGACCACTTAAATTCATTGTATCTTGTACATCACATCTTTGATAGATTATAGCTGCAGCATTAAAATGGAAATGGTTTCTCCAAGGCCTGACAGTGGGAAGGGTGACCTTTGACCCCCCTCTGAGGAATGTGACTGACCGAATTATCAGTTAAGAGAAAAATCTACGGGGAATAGACTCACACTGATGGAGAATGCACCGCGCGCGCGTGTGTGTGTATAAAATCACCTTGATTGAAAGCTGCAGCATTGGAAATATCATTCTTTCTTCTTCTCAGCTCCCACCCTGTCCCTTATCCCCATTTCCGACGTCCCCAGCCTTCCTCCTCCTCCTCCTCCTCCCCCCCTCCATTTTCCTACCAACAGGCCTCCTGATATTGATTGAAAAATTGTTATTAGAGATAGAAGGCCTCCCGCATGCTGCCTAGTGATTTAATCTGGAAAACATTTAATTTTATGAAGCGGTAAATGATCGTGGCATGCTCCCTCGTGTTTGGGAGCAGCTGGCTCTTTAGCTGCTCACCCTGACTGGTCCCCTGTGTCCTTTTTGGTTAACAAGTTATTTCAATTTCTAAAACGAATGCTGAACAAGAGAGAGACAACATGCAAATGGAAAGCCCAGGAGCGAGTGCCATTCACACATAAAAAAACACCCTTTGGAATTCCCTCAACTCTGCCCTCCCTCCCTCCTCCTCCTCCTCCTCCTCTGGGCATCTGTCATGACAGAGGGAAGAGGAGAAAGTGAGCCTATGTTCTTATCAAATTGTTTTTACCAATGACCTGACACGACCATCTATAATTAATTACATAATTTACATTAGACTATTGACTAAACAAATACATAAATCATAGGCAGAGTCAATAGATGCAGACGTATTTAATCATGTTCTAAATAATGATTACTGCTCCCATAATACAATAATTATTTTCAGCAGCTGACTTGAATTAATCTTCTGTCAAAGTACCATCTGAATGAAGCAACGAAGAGGATGAAGAAAGTGGCATCAGCAAGGAAGAGGCTGCCTGAAGTTGTCTTCCTTATGTCCTTCTGTGCTCATCTTTCTCCCGGTATCAATATAGGAATCAAAATTTAAAAATGGAACAGCTTACCATGCTGTCTCAGCTGGGATTTGAGACATGGCAAAGGTAGTATTATGGGGACTTGCAATTGAAAAGAGGGCATGTGGATGCCACATCTAGTAGGATATAAGGAGGGCTCCATGTTCTCAGAGAATCTTAACAGCCTTACAAGTCAGAATTGAATTGGCATTGCCGGTATTAGGCCATTGTGTGTTTGCCAGTGCAAACAGATATCTAGCTTAGATCCCACATGCTAACTTGGAGAGGACTATGCGGAAAACAGACTGGTTTGAAGATGGGCCAGTTTCCCTACATTGGCTTGATCTGCTGTAAGGATGGAAGTGCCTAGAAAAATGTAATAAATCACATTATATGTAATATATCACATTATATGTAATAAATCAATGATGGGTGAAGATATATTGTTTTCAGCTCCACAGCTTTTTATGAAAATCAAAGGGATCCTTATTTTTCATAAACTTGAATATACTTCTGTGATTTTTCACATTATTTCTACTAATATGATTTTTAATAAAAAAATATTACTCTTCAGCAATGTAAAATACAACTAACGTATAATACAAAAGATAAAACAATAAAAAATATAACAAATAACAACATACTGTAATCTAAAATACATATGCACACACACCTCAAAAAAAATCCCAAAAACCCTTCATGGGCAGATACTCATATGGGAGTAGTAGGGGAGGGTTGTTTTTTTTTTTACTAAATTTAATTTTAGAAACATACTGAAGGATATAAAAACCATCCTGGAAATGTTATTTATTTAAGCACAATTTTATAAATATAGTATTAAAGTGCACATACAAATTCATAAGTATTATCATAATATTAATTTAGTCTTGACGTAACTTAATTATAAAATCATTCATCGTAAATGATATTTTATTTATATTTATAAATGATATTTTATTTATCAAGAAGACTGAATTTCTTAAAAAGTAAAGTTTGCCATCCTTTTCTTTTATCTTTTTATTTTCTTTTATTTATTACTCGAGTGTGCAAATTTTCTAATTAGTGCAAATGATCCATGCAAATATTCTGCTGAGTTGCCTGGTTAAAGCTTAGCATATCTTCTGATCGGCACAGGAGAATGATCACAGGTATAAATATAAATCACGTATAAATGAGGGCTGTCAGTTAAATAAACCTTAGATAGACAGGAAAGCAATTCTATCTTCTGCAAGGCATTGGCATGTAAATGTTATAAGCACCTGATGCTGGAACCTTTACTAGTATCCCCCACTGAAAATGCCCTATGGAACTCCACAAACATATTGAAAGTTAGAGCAAAGTTTGATCATCACGTTCTTCTGACAGCCAAAGGGAACAAAGCAAATTTTGACTCTACCTACACTGGTGACGTGTCCCCACCCATCTGGAATCATTGCTTTACAGTGTGTAGCCCATAGCATCCTACAAAATGTTAGGAGTAGTTCCTGGTCGACCAAGGAAGATCATAGTGGTCCAAATCAAGATAATTACTCTTTGATTTAAAGCTTACTTCTTCCAATAATCCATTCACTGGTATCTCATTGCTCATATAGCCCGATTATATGTCACCATGGTACCATCATTTTTCAAGGCTCACCATTCTCCACTTTACCACTATCTGAGTCTCTAGGATTGAAGTCCCAGACTGAAGACCACACACACATGCATGTGATGTGCATTTTACATACTATTCACTGTGGGAATGAGAGCAAATTCCTAATTGCCCCCTGAGCACCATATAATTTGTACTGCAAAGCATTGAACAGTGGGCCAGAACAAATAGCCTCTGGTGACCTTTCCAGTTGTATATGTTTCTATGTATAATGTGTAAACACTGTTATAGAGACTTCAGTAATGTGTAATTAGGAATTACAGAAAGTTTTATGAGCATATTTTTACCTTCACTTGCAAAATGTAGTAGGGTGTGTTAAATGTTCCTTGTTCTTCAAACACAGGCATCTTAACATAGTTGTATGAAGAAGATGTGATGACTGCCCTATCTTATAGGATTGTTCTATGAATTATAATCATATAGCGCATGTAGAATTGTTTATACATTCTCTGGTATAATGTAAAGTCTACAATGTTTTTAATCTAAATGATCAAGCAGAAATCTAGAACTCTTGCAATGAACTTCCGCAGCCAGATTTGCTGAAATTAAAAATTAACATCTCCACTTACAGCTACATCGATGAAAGCAATAAGTGTACTCTTAATGAACCGCAATTTATTTACACCTCAAACAAACAGGGTCTTCGTGATCTGAAAGAAGCTAAATTGCCCTCTTCCTGGTGAAATTTATTGTCATTTAAACATGCCAAAAGGCCATTCTGTCGGTCATTACAATAATCTATCATTTCTGCAACTGCTGGTATCCTGCTCCGTGGTCAAATTCAATCTGAGAAGGGTCAACAGAATTTTTTTCCCACCAAATGCTTCCCCTCTTGACTGCCATCAATTTACTTTTGTCAACAAAAAAGGTATTAACACCACATGAAATAAGAGATTTTTCTCCCGTCCCACAAGACCGCTGGCAAACAGCAGCAACACTTCTGATGAACACCTTTCTCATTGGAGTGTGTGTGCATTGCTTGTGTTATGCTGGGCACAATAGGGCCACAAGTGTGTCAGATGCACAAGCTATGAATATGGCCTTGTGTCCAGCTCCCATACTCAGGCAAATGAAGGTCATACATAACTCCAGAAAATGCGATTAATAACTTTCTGCTCATATTTCTCAGAAAAAAAGTGAAACTTGGTGTGTGGCTACCAATGTCCAGGGCAGCTTAAAGTTAGTCTTAACTGTTCCTCTTTAAAGATGTATTTTCCCTCTTCCCCCAATATCCTTTCAACCATGGATACAATCTGAAACTCGGCGTTTATCTTTTGGTTGCTGGTCATCATTTGGTCAAGAAGTGGGATTTGCTCAGCTCTGGTTGGCCACTTCAGGCAACCAAGTTCAGAGAGCATCAAGAACTCCACAGTTCAACTCAGAGCTATATATTTTCTCTTCTATTGAGGCTTTAGACTGTTGGAGACTTTTGGCTACTTCCCTTTGGTCACCTGGTCCTGAGTTGCAGGAGAAACCAGGCACTTGGTATCTTCAGAAGCTTTGCCCTGGTAAATATCTGGCTCCTTAGGAACACAGATTTTTGAAAGAATGCTAATCCTCTGGTACAAATAAGGTTATTTAACCTAGAAAGAGAGCTGCATTCTGCCAAATATGTGTCATCATTGAATGCATTACAGGTTTTCTGCCATTTCTGATGACCAGGAGTTTTGTATGGTGTTGCAGAAATACCATGCTTATTTAGATTACCCTTGATAGGATTGGAGAACCCATTTTGTCTACCCATTGCTGCATAACAGCATCTGGTGCCATGCTATCACAACTCTGTGAATCTAGAGGAATACTCTAGTGTATCTCATCCAGTCCAGCAGCCATTCCCAGGTAGATCTGGCTGTGAGGATTAGACTTTCTACTAATACTACCATTCCTTGCAATAGTAGTTGGGATGGAATTCATTTGTTCTTGATAACTCTCTCCTAGCTATCAATACCTACCTATTTTTGAACATAGCTTTAAGTCCTTTTTCAGAAGAATTCTACATCTGTGTTCAGAAATAGCTTGGCAGTCAGGATGTAGGAGGAATTGTGCTGAGCATTGGGAGAGCTCCTTCCTACTTTTTCCTAGCCTCCCACTCAGAACATGCCACAGTTAGTTGATCAACTTGATCAGTGGCCAAACTTACTAATCTAAGCCTCTGTCTAAACTCACTCCATCCCATCTCATTGTGCTTGGTCAGAGGGAAAACAAAGACAAGGAAACTCACCAATCTCTTTCTTTCACTCGGCCAGCATTAAGTAACTACCAACAATTTTGGTACAATTTCTTTATTGTAACAGAAAAACTGTAAGAAATTAGGGCAGCAAATATGATAAAAGCTTATTCTTTGCCACAGTTAATTTCTCAAGGAATGGGTGTGCCAATAACTCTTCAAAAATATAATTACATGGATTTATGAATTCATTACCAAGGAATTACAGCCAAAATCATCATCATCTTCCTTCGGCTGCTCCCATCAGGGGTTACCACAGCGAATCTTCTGTTTCCATCTTCCTCAGTCTTCAGCATCCTCCTCAGTCACACCAACCTCCTGCATATCCTC
>JANHZU010002251.1:140997-161073 GCA_032468055.1 Acrochordus granulatus | reverse complement strand
AGGAGCTTTCCCGTTGATATTTCCTCTAACTTGCAAACAATTATAACCATTTATTTTGAGAACAGGAAAAGCTCTCAAAGTGGGAAAGTGAGGTGTTAAGATAGATTACCTTTAGATAAATTACTAAATGAAACACAGCAACATTTGGGTGCAAATAAGTATGTGTTACTGCTTGAAACAATGGCATGATTTCTACTGAAGATGAAAGACAGGGGAAAAAAGTAATAAAAGAGGGAGAGAAAATCTCATTGACTGAATTAAAAAAAACATAATTAGGTAATGAAGAACAGCAGTGAGAAAAGAGAGATGTGGCCATGGAAGTCTTCAAGAACTCACTGATCAGGACAAAAACGTTTCCAGTCTCCAAAAATAGCAGATCAATTCTTCAATTGCTTTCTGTTTAGACTGAGTTATGCTAGTTTTCAAACAACCTGCTTGGTTTTCACGTTATTTTTGTGGCACAGCCCAAAATGCTAGCTTTGGCCTGCGGAGCCAGGATAGTGGAAGAAACACATCCTTCCACGTGAACCAGTTTAGAGTTGTTGGACAACTTATGTACTCCTCTCACATAATTTGGCGGGTACTTCAGAGAGAACTTTTGTGAAAGCGGGACTCTTTATTGATCTTCAGCCAGAGATCGGCTACCTCATTACGGTCTTCAAAATACGCGGTTGAGATTGTTTTGTTCTACTGGATTTCTAAAACACCGGGTTTGATTTGATTTTGGACATGATGTAAAATACTATTTTTTAAAAAAAGTAAAATAAAAAAGCATTTCTGAACTGAAATAAAAGGCCAGATTTAAGGATGGGCAACCGGGATTTAAAGACGCTATGATTCAGATATTCATTCAATGTCTGCAATAAATTATAAGGGGGAAAAAACATTAAAGTGAAACCAGCATGATTATTGATGCTGCAGCCACATTATTATTTTTTGTTTGTTTTTGAAAAAAGAGAGTTCCTGAGAAATTAAGACACAGGGATATGGAATATGGAATTGGATATCACACAAAAAGAATTAAACCATTGAGATTAACACAAGATTCATTTTATTTTCTATTTTTGTAGTTAGCACCCAAAGGAGAAAACAGAATATTTAAATGAAAAGGAAGGTTTTTTCTGGTACCCCATTTGTGTAATTATTCCTCGGCAACCTTCTATCAGTAGCTTCCTGGATACCTGTAACAACACCTGGCCCCTTCAAGATCCATGTAAAATATTACCTTCTACAGAGCCCTGCTCAAATTATCTCATTCTCTCCAAATTGGATATAACAGAATTAGAGATGCATTCACCGAGCACATCATTTGATCTTGGTCTGGTGAATGCCATTTTTTTTGGAGAGGAGACCACATTTAAGATCTACTTAATGGATCATAAAGTTTCTGGTGCAGTCATCTCGATCAGCTAAATATTGTAGACCTGTTGAAAGCAACGAGCAAACGACACTTGCAATTACAGTTGAATGCTCTGAAGATCTGTGTTGGACATTTTTGAAGAGCTCCGCCATCTGCAGAGTGAAATGCAGCAAATGTTGCGCTGAGCACAGCAATGTCACTCAACCAGAAGTGGCGAATAAAGGGCATCGCATCCAGTTAATGAATAATGTTTTGCACAGAGGTGGCAAAACAGACTTAGGCAAACACTGCCTTTAAAAGTAAATTGAGCACAAGGGCAGAATGTGTTGGAGGTGGTCGAATTGTCCTTAGTTCAGTTCAGAATGAGCTCAATTAGAATTTTATTTAAAAGAGAAAGTTAACTTTATTTCTTTTTAAATGTCTTTGAAGTAGCACAGGAAAGCTCTCGTATACCGACTGCACATGCCTCAACTGCTCTTCTTTCTGAAACCTTCTCTCTTTCTTAAGCCCAATACATTCTTCTCTCTCTTTTCCAATGCTCTGTCAGGTCTGGGAAAAGCTCTTCATTCTAATCAGCCTTTTCTACCCTATCCTAAAATCAGACTTTAAAATGTCTCTATTGGTGCTTATTGGGGTTTGATGCTAGCTCAACTAATACACACCCAAGTTCCTTAACCACTACACCAAACTGGGTCTTAGATTTAGCTGTACATTTTGTAAAAATGTAAATGGTAAATGAGACTGGGATACCTTTCATATAAACATACTCTCTCCTACATTCAGAAATGATTGTAATTTTTTAATCATTGTAATTCTTTTCACTGCTTAGTAGTGGCTAGTTTAGCAATTTTCTGGTTTAGTGGGTCCATAAATAATGGCATGTAAGTATTAAAAACAAATACAGGATAGTTCCAAACTACTGAGAATAATGAGTCAAACAAAAATGTGTTTTTAGTTACATGTAACTGAATGGAAAGATCTGAAATAAAACTTTGGTGGATATTTTCCCATCAAAGGGAAATGTTGGAACAGGTTCTTTTAAAAAAACAATTTCAAAACTGTTTATTTAATAACGCAGTAATCTTCCAAAGGAATGTGAGCAGCAACGCTGTAAGAAAGAACAGTGGTGAATGGAGTCAATTCTTCACAGAGAAGAAAGTTTCCAGAACGGGGCCCAGTTGACTCAAATTTTAGATGAAGAAAGGTGGCATTCGTGGGTCACCTCACATATGTGGGCAGTCTTAATGACTGTAGGGAAATGCATGATTTTCATGCTGTTTCTTTTCTTTAACAGTCAACAGATTGCTAATCTCATTTTGCGAACAGAATGTGGTTCAGATAATGTGAAATTTTAATAAGGACACATTTGCCTCACTGGGTAATTTTGAGATTCCGCTGAATTGATGAATAAGAGAATACTTTGTCTTATACTTTGTCTGCTTTTGTAAGGGTGTGCTTTCAAGGGAGTGAAATATTTTCCAACGTGACTAATGCTCAAAACATCCACCATTTCTCATGCCTGTTTATTGCCACTGATTCTTTCATTTGATCTTATCTCAAATCTTGCCCCTTAACTTAGTCACAGAAGTAGTTCTAGTTCATTAGGGATTACACAGAGAACAGGGTGATGTTATAAAGAGATGTAGTTAATTGAGAACTTACAGGGTGCTGTGGGGTCAGACGAAGCAAATTCCTAGGATGTTACGGATACTGAAGTCCACTGCGTCTGGAGGACACCAACTAGGGGAAGGTTGGGATACTGCTTCCTTTGGAACCATTTACCATTGATCTTGTGGGATGTGGTGGCTGTACAATTAGGATGGCAGCCAAGTTCGAGACTCAGGAGCTGTGTAATGGGGTGAGCTCCTGTTACTTGCTCCAGCTCCTGCCAACCTAGCAGTTCAAAAGCTTGTAAAAATGCAAGGTGATAAATAGGTGCCATCTTGGTGGAAAAGTAATAGCATTCCATGAACCTCAGCATAGAGTCATGCTGGCCACATGACCACAGAAGTGTCTTTGGACAACATTGGCTGTTCAGCTATGAAACAGAGATGACCACTGCCCCCTAGAGTCAGATTCATGCAGGGGAAACCTTTACCTTACCATTGATCCTACCCAAATAGCTGTATCTATCAACACCAGCCAGTTCCCTGCAACTGCAGCAGCAGAGACTAAAACATTTCATTGGTCTCCAGAGATACCTTTTTATTTCAGCTACAACATACTCTGAGTAGTCTCAGAAATAATGATGCAGAATTAGAAACTGTCTTAGAGAGCCTGAATGTTGATGTGGATCACCAAGGTCTTATAGCTAAAGTACATGACAAGTTCAAGTTTCTGCAAAACCAAAAAGAACATAGAATCCAGAAAACATGACATCAGCATTATTTCATCTGTAAATGCAAGTAAAGAACAGATGTGATTTACCTAACTATGTGGAAATTCAAGCTAATAAAACATGTAGAATGTCATCACTGAAACAGCCCCCAAATATGCACCATGCAGGAAACTCAATGAAGCAAATGGTCAGAAGAAATAATCCATATTTCTTCTGAGCAAAGAAGAAAAGCTAAAGGCATGAATAACAAAGATGAAACAAGTTGGGTAAATGTGGAATTTTTACATAAATGTAGTAAAACAAAGAAAACCTTGAGAATTGCAAAAAGATGGAAATAAATCGAAAAGGACAAGTAGAGATCTGTTTGTCCTAATCCAGAAAACTCAGGCAGCATTCACTTCACCCAAAGGAACAATAGGGGATAGAGATGTGAAGCAAACAAAATATTTGGAAGGAATGCACTGAGAATGTCCTTCAATCATGTGACAGACAGAAATATGAAGTAGAGCTAGATATTTTAGAAGATGATGCAGATGGGCACTGCAAGAGCTGCCAAAAAGAAAAGGCCTTGGAATGAACGGCATACCATCAGAACTGCTTAAATCAGTACCAACAACAGCAATTACAAAGTTATGTCAGCAAATATGGAACACCTATGAATGGTTGAAAGACTGGAGAGACCAGTCTTCATCCCAGGCCCAAAGAAGGCTGACTATGCAACTGGTCCAACTACCACCCAACAGCTCTGGCAAATGTTTCTAAAAATCTCACAACAATGTTTTGGGCTCAGTTATGGAAACAGAGATGCCTGAGGAAGAGGCATTCAAGACAGCTCTGCGCCTGTCCAATGGATATGAATGTCCAAGCATATGAATTTCGAAGGGGTGAATATCTTGGCTTCAGTGATTATAGCAATGCCTTTGACTGTGTTGAGCATGAACGATTATGGCAGCACTTGAAAAACTCGCACACTTAAAGATTGTGTGAAAGGCTCTGAGGGCTTTTATAGAGAGCGGGTTGACTATTAATTGACTGTTCCAACAGGTAGAAGTTGGAACCGGATGTCCTGTTATTGGTAGTCATCAACTTACAACCATTTGTTTAATGACTTTTTGAAGTTACAACAGCTATGTGTAAGTAACTTATGACTGGTCCTCAAACTTAACAACTGTCGCAGCAGTTTTCAACAATTCTGTCAAAATCTTATATTTTCCTGGGATGTTACAATTTGTCAAATGCGAGATTATTTTTTGGATTTCTGACTGAAATTGGAGGCCAACTGGAAAAGGATCAGATAATGGGGAGGCAAGACATTCATCACCAAGTGGAGTATTGAATAAATATGTAACACAGGACTCTAGAGAAATTAAGTTACTATATAATGAGCTTGGCTAAGGGTCAAAATACAAGATGCCAGAACAGGTGATCATCTTTATTGGTCACTGCTTGTTGAAACCTTAATGATTGATTGATTGATTGATCAATTGATTATATGCTATTAAGTTATTGTGAACTCTTACTGGCTGCACTGATAGACTTTCTCCATGTCAATCAGTCCCCAAACGAGAGTAATCACTGCTCTAAGCAAGTCCATCCACCTTGCTGTTGATAGTCTTCTTGTCTTTCCTTCTAACTTTTCCAGAATTATGGACTTCTCAAAGGAGCTTTGAATAATGAGTCCAAAATATTTATTCCTGTCCTGCCTTTATTATTTATATAAACAACTCAAGGTGACAGTCATATTTAACACAACTTCTTCCTCCTCTTTTCCCCACAACAGCAACCCTGTGAAGTGAGTTGGGCTGAGAGAGAGTGACTGGTCCAGCTGTATTTCATGGCTAAGGCAGGACTAGAACACACAACCTCCCAGTTTCTAGTCTGTTTCCTTAATCACTAGACCAAACTTGCTCTCACATTATCAAATATGATCATTTGAACCCGGTTATTTGTGCCTCAAGTGAAAACAAATCTGGATGGATTTGTTCTCTAATTCACCTGTTTTTCTTAGCTGTCCAAAAGTCTTCTTCAAAAGTCAGGAGTCTGATCTAACACTAAAGTTCAAAAGAATATTTTTATCTATCCTACTTCAAAATAATTTTTCACTATCATAGAAGGTCAAATGAAAAGCTGTCATCTGTGTTATTTGGATCTTTATAGGTATAGCCATGGATCAGTATCCAAATATGTTTCCATGGCCTTCATGGATGCTCTACTAAGTGCTAATCTGTGGCATATTTCTTGACCGCGGGTTCCTTTACTGTCCATAGTTGATCTTTAAAGACAGAATGTCTTCATTGTCAATTCTAAGGGTGTTTACTTGATATGTTGTCATTTGTTCGGTCTGTATATTTAATTGTAGTCTTATTTTTTTCATTCTGCTCCTTTCATTTCTAGTACTTGCAATTTTCAGCTATCAGAGCAGTGTCATCAGCATAGTGCAGGCTATTCATATTAGAAACTGGAAGAAAAATTGGTGCAGAAACTTTAATAGATATGCAGATAACACCACTATACTGACAGAAGAGGAAGATTATTTTCTAGAGGCTAAGGAAGAAAGTGAAAAAGCTAAATTGCAGCTTAGATAAGATAATTAGATAATATTTTGGATTCAAATAATAACAATAGCTGGATATGGTAACATCAAGATAAAAATTGTGAATGAAAAAATTGAATCAGGCCAGAATTTTATTTTCTTCACTTCCAAAATTGACTAATTTGGAGATGCTGGGTCTGAAATTAAATGTTGAATATCTCATAAGCAGAATGAAATAACTAACATGGAGAAGTTCTAGACAAGCAATGATATCAATCTTAGTACTAAGTGTACAATAATAAATACTATTGGTTTTCCTATAACTACCTATGGTTGGGAAATTAAACAATAATAAAGTAGATTTAGAAAATTAAACTCCTTTGAATTAGAGGTTTTGAGTTGGCAACTGAGCATATCTTGGATAGTAAAAATAAACAAAAGGATATTTAAGAAAAATCTACTACATAAAATATAAAAAACTAAAACTAAACTAACAAAAAGAAAATAAACAACATAATATATGCATAAAAACATAAAAAGATAAAGCAAAACGCACATATAAAGAAAATACAAAAAATATATAGCATCACTAATGCAATATTCCTAATTTTATTCTGCATGGACTTCTCTTCTCCAATCTAAAGAACATGTTTTAAAATAATTTTTTGAGAACAATTTGCATAAGGGTACGGATTTAAATATAGTTTGGGATGAAAGCAAAGCGGTGATGGGAGATTATCTAATACAATATAATGCAGATATAAAAAAGAAAACAAAAGATATAATACAACATTTATTGAATTTAATTAAAGAAAAAGAAGAAGAATCACATAAATCACAACTGAATATAGACCTAATCAGATAAAAATATTACAACAACAGGTCTCTATGCCGACAGTCAATGAAATTGAAATGAAACTGAAATGTACAAAATGGAAATATTTTGAATGTTAATAATAATAAAAACTTACTTTAAAAACGGATATTTAAGAAAAATCGATTAGGAATGATCGGAAGAACGGAAAAGTGAAGCTGACAGAAATGGTCAGAAGAATTGCCATCAAATTAGGAATGATACTAAATCATAAATGATAAAAGATACTAGTTTCAACCTCGTAGCATTAATGAAGTTGCAAAACATTAGAAAGTAGGGAGTGGCTTTCTTATAAAGTCTCTGAAAGTTGAAGGCAGTTGAGCGGACATGATACATACCTACAATGTATTTATATATGAATATATATATATATATATATTAATATATATATATTCTCATTGCATGACTTAAGAGCTGCCCTTTATATAATTTAGAATGCATCTTTCTAACTATATGGTGTTGATTTATTTATTCCAATTTATAGGCCAGCCTGGTTCTGATGACTCTGGACAGCTTATAATTTAAAAATATAATTACAAAATAGAAAAGAAAAATGGCCTCAGAAAAAACATCTAACCAAGAAAAAAACCCTATCTGGTAGGAGCTCAATTTTGCCCCAAGTCTGGGAGCAAAGCCAGAAGTCAAATAGCTTTCTGAATGTCCCAGAGTGGAAGGCAGTTCACCAAACAAACGGACTAAATAAAAAACATTATATAAATTTTTTTATAAAAAAAAATCGCATAAAACAGGTGCCGCTTGTTAAAAAAAAAGGACAGAGCTTAGACTGTACTATGGTGGCCACCATCTTGATGTTTTTGACCATAACCTGCAGACAGCTTTCGCTAGCGCGTGAGCAAAGGGCAAAGCTTAAGTGATGCAGTGATTTCATGCGTTGGGAATTCCATATTTGCATTTTATAATACTACAGATACAGAACTATGAAACTCTGTTGTTTGGCTGAAAGGATACAAGTGGTTAAAGAATTGTGGATGTTGTCACTATTTTCCCAGCCCTAATTTATACCGGCTTCAGCTTTTCGCTCTGCATCCAGTGATGTGGCACAGAGGGAGGAAGCAGAGTGTAAAAGCATTACCCTTGGCAAATTATTCTATCAGTCATCGGGGTTCGCAAGAGATTCCGCTCAAGAATCCATCAAAACGGGAACGCCACCATACGGGCAGCATTCACAATATCAAATAAAGCTCTTGTGTCTGGATTTGAACTGAGCTCCCCACCGTTCCCATCCACGAGACGGTCTGTGCTGATTTTATAGGGACCAATTGAAAATAAAGAATTGGTTTTGCATACAAATAAAATCCTGCAAACGCTGTGCAGCTAGTCTGCGAGGTTACCACCAGGATGGAGCCTGCCCAGTAAGTCGTAACAGTCGTAAAATGGGTCAGTTGTGTGACCAACCTGATTTTACAACCTTTTACCATCTTAACTATTGCAGGGGTAATGAAGTGAACGCAGAAATTTAAAATGATGAGTGAACACAGCGGTCATTCAACGAACCCATTGTTTGCTACGGCACGGTTCTGCCAAACACCAGGAGCATTGGTTTCCAGCAAAAATTTAAAACGTGGTCCCATGACCGTAGGACATTGTGGTCATATGACTGCAAGGGGGTGGTGACCGTCAGAACTTCAGATCCGGGTTGTAAGTCCCCTTTTTTAGGTGGAAAATTGTAAATTGAGGACTACCTGCACTGAACTACCTGGACTACCTACTGAACAAGCCAAGGCACCCTCCACAATGGCCACCCTGTTTATCATTGGAGACGCAATAAAAATAGCAAATGCCAGGAAAATTAAACCAAATTCACTGCGCTACTTAGTATTTGAAATACATAAATATGTCAAGCAAAAGACCTCTAATAGACCCTTTTATCCTAGTAATAGTGTACATATAATTTTCCTCTCGTTAGTACAAAAACTGCCTAGGGGACCATCAGCCCATCCTTCATCCATTTAATCTGCATTAGTTTACTTATTTATTTATTTCCTGCCTTGTGTTTAATCTGCTTCCCTTCGAGGTATTTTGAATAAATCAATAGGAATACATGATTGTTTAATGATTTTTTAAGAAGAGCTCCCTTCGACCACAGCTGCATGATTTAGAGTGACTAATTCCACTTTTTACAATTGATCCTACTGAACGTTCCAGGTAGGTTAGGAAGGAAAGAAAGCTGGAGTGACTTGATTAATAATCTGTGAGATCTTAAAGGGACCAGCCCTGGTTTTTAAGGAAGTGCACATATTGATTGTCTTTTGGCTTTCTACCGTGATGAGTCACTTTTTCCAAGATAGGGATGCACAACCTCATCCACTCTGAGGATCACACCAGGAATAGTTTTGGATGGAAATTTCAGGCATTTTAAAGGGTAAAATAGGTGCCTAAACAACTCAAAGGCTTTTGGCACCCATTTTGTCCCAACCCAATTTTTTTTAATGTGTAAAAGTCATTATGGACTGATAGAGATTGCCTAGACTAGTCCCTGCAGTTTTCCTGGCAAGGTTTTTCCAGAAGTGGTTTGCCATTGCCTCCTTCCTAGGGCTGAGAGAAAGTGATTGGCCATCTCTGATCTCTCACCCAGCTGGCTTTGCACCTAAAGTGGGACTTGAACCCCTTGAAGCCATCTAGTTTGTAGCCTGATGTTCTAATCACTGTACCAAACTGGATTTCTCAGGCTCTCTCTCTCTTTCCCAACCATCCATCCATCCATCCATTATCCCTAGAAAGTGGAGAATGCATGTGTATGTATGTGAATATGCATACAAACATATATCACATACACACATTTATTTTATACCTCTTCTGTAATTCATACAATAGCAACATTGTCTGGGCATGGATCTTCTAGGAGTGGATTGGGAAACTTTTAAAGCTGAAAGCTTCATTTTCTTAAAGATTTAGATCTGAACAGCCAAACTATTTATTTATTTATGAAACGTATCCATCGCCTATCTCACTACAAGTGACTCGATGTGGCTTACACTAAAAATAATAACATGTATGCATCATACCCTATAAAACATACCCAATAAATATGATAAAAGTGATAAAAGTTAAAGGGATTCACATGATGGCAAGAGGATAAAACGGAGGTGGAGTTGTCAGTCTAACAGCCACTTCCCAGATGATACGCAGCTACCCAGACTCCAGGCCAGCCCACAAAGTCACATTTTCAGACCTTTATGAAAATTATTATATTATGTCAATGAGCCTAGCTGGCAAATTAAAAACCTCATGGTAGATCACAGGACAATAATTAAATCACAAGAAAAGAATAAAATTTGCACAGAAATGTTAAAATATCTTATAAATACTAACACAGTTCTCTTTGGGGAAATAACATGCAACTACCAGCTTTCTAGTTTAGAAGTAGAAAGGCTTAGATATTCTGGAGCTGCTAATTCCATGGTAAAATCTGCTATATTTTTATACCCTTCTTAATTAGGACCCTTAGCAGCTTTGCCTTTCTTGCTGTAGTAGCCATGTCCAGTGGACAGATGATATTTCTTATAATCCTGCTGACACTTGAATAATGTAGTCATAAAAATCAGAGTCACTGAAGGCAGCAAAAAGATCACCACTGTACCTGCACAATTTGTTCTGGTTTTCTGACCATTATGTCTTCATAAGAAAAAAGACATTGTTGTACATTAGCATTGTATCACGAATAGTTAGATAATACAGAGCAGTGTTTGAATTTGTTATATTGCTCTGAATTAACATGGGAATTAGTTATCGGTTTTTCCAGGTGCCATCATGGCATATATTTTCAACATTGCTTTCTTGGTGATCTCTTTCTTTGTTACCATTCTGGCACTTTCCTCTTCTTTGTTTTCCATACATAATGTGTCTTTCAGTTTCTGGACTTCTTTTTTCACTTACTTGCAGTTGCTGCTGCTGCTTCTCCTGTACACCTTACTCTCCAGAAAACACATACCGACATCTAAGCCGTCTTCTCTTTCCTATGTAACTGTTGCTACCCAACTACTGTGACTGTCTCTCTTGGTTTCACACATACTGAAGTGTTCCCCTGGGCATTTATCCACTTCCATGCTCCTTCAGGCTTTGACTACTAATTTGCTCAGTTGCATCACATTCTTTTCCTCCTTTTCTTTAAATGTCCACATGCTAACATACTTGATTTGGCCTATCATTGTTGCTGGTTTGATAATGCATTCCTCTCTTGACTCCTGTGTTCTTCCATGACATGCACCACATTGAAAATTGGGAAAAGAATAAGGCAAGAATAAGCATCAGGTGCAAAAAGCAAATTGGATCCCACTGGCACTATGGATCATAGCATAAACCTACTCAAAGCTAATCTGTCTCAAAGCTAGTGATAGGTAGACTGAAGTGAGCAGTGCACGGCATTTTTTTCCTTTCTCTTTCTGATATTCTCTATGTTTCCTCTTTTTCTTTCAATCCAATATATTGCAAGCTTAGGGATAAATGTAGCCTGAGTGATGGACAATTGGGTTCCATCAATGTATTATTTACAGTGCATCCCAAACTGATGGATATCACATGTAGTTATGAAAAGAAAAAGGGAAGAGAAATGACTGTTGTGTCACTCCGCATAAAATTAACCAACAGACTGATCTCTTCTCTCCTGACTGGAAATGTCAGTTGTAGAAGAAGTGGAACTGTGCTGCAATCCTGAGTGCCTTCCATTGGCCCAAATCTGTACAATTCTCATTAATAGTCAAAATTGCGAAGATTTGCAAAGTTCCTTAAAAAGACAACTGGACATAAATTGCAAGATGTCCAATAACATTGTTATTGATGTCCAGTTGTCTTTTTAAGAAACTTTGCAAATCTTTGCCATTTTTACTACTTATCATGAGCTGGATTAATGAGAATATTCATAGATACATGGTCAATAATGTTGAAGACTGCCAAGAGTTTCCCCAAAACCCAGAAATGTTATAGTTTCCTAGTCTAGATTCCAAGAAAAGTTTATATCCCATGGCCATGCCTAAACCCTAACTGAAAAGGGCCCAGATAATCCATTTCCTCTAAAAATTCTACAACTGCCTCCCTACGACACCTTCAATAACTCCCAGTAAAAAGGGAAGATTGAAGACTGGACAATAACTTTCAAAAAAGGCTGGATTTAGAGTGTGTATGTGTGTTAAGGAGGGGTGTACTATGACCTCCTTCAGGATTACTGGAAACAACCTTGTGAGAAGGAAGGGCTGAACCAGGGGGAGATGTGATATGGGGAATTCTCTAGGTAGCCTTAAATGTAATAAACCTGTTGGACCTTATCTTAGAGCTGAAAATGCTCGGTGGTGAGTTCGGCAGATTTTGTAGATATGCAAGATCAATAAACCTGTTAGCTTGAATCTTACCACCTGGGCCTGGTCTTAGCTCCTGACACAGCCCCTCTCAAAGTGAAGCATTGACCCACCAGCCAGATCTGACCTTGCCCCCTGTGGTTTGCAAGAACCAGAAGAAGCATGGTGTAGCCCACAAATGCAGGGAATATGTTAGCAAATGTCCTATCCACTTCATTGGAATTCAAAGGCCAAATGGAATTTCCTGGTTCTAGAAAGTCACTACTGCAGACTCCTCCAAAGAATAATCAAGACTTTGGTGAATCTGACAAGTCCGTTGGCCAAGTACTACATGAAATGGTCATAGTTCTTAGGCAGAATTTTCCATTTTCAACAACAGCAGCCATCCAACAGCCTTTTGTTGCAAGAAGGAAAGATGTAAGGGCACTTTGCCTCCCTTACTGCCATGCTATAGGCCTAAACTTGAATTCATAACCCTACTTGGCCGAGTTCCCTTTCCTTATATGAATAATTTCTATTGAATATCATTTCCCCTCTGATGCTGCTGCTTTCACCTCAGATGTGAGCTGGGAGTTACCTGATATCCAAGAATGCAGCAAAAGAGACAGGACAGAAGGACACTTACCAGAATATAAAAGAACTTTATATACAGGGAAGGCAAACATATGCCAAGGGTATATTTAATTCTAAAGAGTGACACTCTTCATTATTTCTTCCCACTATTTATAGGAATTTGAGCAGAAATCTTTTGAGTATCTAATTATGTGCCAGCAGTGTCCTGACAACTTTGATGGAATGATATAAGAGCAATTGTGACAAACACTACAGAAGAAATGTAGCTAATTCTTGACAGCTGTCCCACCCACTTCTTGCTTAGCACGCAGCAGTTATGCAGGAATGGGCTTTGACCTTGACAGTTTTGCCATCCCATTTTAAGAAGACCCTCCGTGTATCCAGCAAGTAAGAAAACACATGCATTTACATTACATTTTTTAAAGGTGATCTTCCAGGAGCTGTGGTGGCATTCAAATATATTTAATAAATAACATTAATCAATGAACATTGGATTCATAATACTGTGGTTGTCAGGCCTCAAGAACCAAGAAAGATTCATAACATGGAATTACTTCAGAGCAGTTTCTTTTATTGTTCCTCACCTAAAGACAGAAATCTTGCCATAATAAAGCAACTATTTGCATCACTATAGATGTATTCTGAGAATCACTAGGGAGGGGCCTTCTTAACTCTCTTTCTCCCAACCAAACTATCTAAGTTTCACTGCCTCTTTGCCCTCTGGAATGCATCCTCTCCCTTCTGGGAATCCAGACTACATTCTACCATAATGGTTTATGCATCCCACTTCAACAACATAGCTACGAGGTGCAGATGAAGTTTGGCATCCCCAATTTCTAGGGAATATCAGGTAATAAATGCAGTGCTATTACCTAATTTAAGAGAGGATGATTTTCTATTATGCTACTTCTAACTCTAACATTATCACAATTTTCATTGTAAATAGATGCAATGTTTGCAGAGTAGGAGGGCCCTGAGGGCTGCATATAGCCATATCTTTGGATGGCTGAATATTGGCTTCATATGATATGCAATATGGCCATAGGTAGCTTTTTTAAGAGCCCATAGTTAAAGAAACCATGGCTTAGTGTAGTATGAATTCAGCTGATTCAAGGCAGCCTCCAGTATCATTATGATTGCTTGAATCAACAGGAAATTTATTTTGAGGAATCCATTACATCTCAGATCAAGGTCTGCATATGTGATGCATATTCTTCATAATATTAAATAGATCTTATTTCAATGACATCAAGGAGCACACCGTAGAAGTACACAACAGCAAACATGCTGTCGTAACATCAACACTCAGAACTGACATAGCGACAGTACTCAAGGAAAAAATATTGGCAGTTAACTCCAATAAATCAGGAATGTTCTGTAGTCAAAATACTGAAAATGTCAAAGAGGCAGGCTGCGTAAAGCTTCTGGTGAAATGCCAAGTGACAAGAGACATCACAGTTAAGAGCCAGTAATATATTTAATATGTTATTCTAGAGTTTGGTAGCCTGTCTGGAGTCACAAACAGCCCTAGAAAAGGGGGGAAAAGTTGTACCAAGATCTGCCCTGCAATTACTGTAGTTCCTACCCACTATCCAGGCCCTATGCAAAAAGCTTCTGTTTTATTATATTAATCTCAGGGAACTTGAAAATGTCTTTCCATTTCTTATGGTGAGGCTTAGGAGTTTGTGCTGAGGCCATTGTTTGTTCATATATATCATTCCAACCTCCTTTGCTGCTCACATTTATTGTCTGAAAGACATGGGATTTCCACAATACGTTGAAATATATGATATTCAATCGCACCCTCTGGTCAGCAAGGAAGTTCCCTTCTTCTGTTTTGACTGGGTTAAAACCTCACATATTCAGCACACAACGGGCAGGAGCAACTGCTGTGGAGCAAATTTAAAATTCTGAAGAAAGCCAGAGGGAAGAGAGCTGAAGGAAGGTTTAAATCAATTAATGGATAGAAAAAGTGAGTTCAGAAAAAAAGATTTAACAAATCCGAGTCAAAAACTTCATGTTCTCAGTGTTGCTGATATCAATATCCTCATCACTTCTTAAAAGATGGATGGACACAATATAAATGTGGCCATCCAACAAAAATGTCAAAAAAGGTGGTGGTGAAGAAAGAGAGCATAGAACTGATAAGAGTAGAACAAAAGCATAAAATTTATTTTTGTGGACTTTTCAAGGTCTTTATAGAGTATGTCAGGGACAATATGTAAATGGTATAAAGAACAAGGGTTGCAATCAGAACAAAAAATGGGTGTGCTCGGAGTGTAAGTCACCATTTGTTCATTTGTTTTACTGAGCTTATAGACTTCTGCAGTAGTGAATGACTGGAGTATACTTCTCTGTAACAGTGCATAGGTGTTGATGCACATCTGCTGTTCAGAGATGGTTGCATACCTGTTCTATTTATATTATTTTTATTTATTGTTCTGAATTCTGGCTAGGGGGTGCTCAAACAGCAAAGTTGCCTCCCACCTGCCTCCCAGCAGGAATGGACCAGTCAGCTCACAGAACATGCATCTCTGCAAATGTGCATTTGAGATTTGGGAGGTGTGTGCATTTGACTGCCTGCAACCATCTGCAATCTCTGCTTACTCAAAAAGCCCTATGCTGCACAGATACTTGATGATGCCTACGTATAGTTGTGGAGAAATATGAACCAGTCTTCAGCTGTGTATGCCTCACTTTCTTAAATCAGATTAAAACAATACAACAAAAGCAAAAATTAACTGTAATTGCATAATCAATATTTATCAATTAGTCACTAAAGTCAACACCAAAAACAGACTTTCAGTGTCAGAAAAATAACCTTTTTTTAATGGTTTTCCTACATCCCAAAGGGAAAGGACCATTTTCATACCTGTGGCATCCTATTTCACAGAAGTTGGGCTTTGATTGAGAAGGCTTGGTTCTGTAGTCCTTGAAAATGGTATTCTCTGTTTGAAGGGACATGGAAGGGGAGGGAGTCTATTCTAACTGATCTGGTTGGGTAGGCATATCTTATCAGGAATAAGTGGCTCTGCAGATGTCCAGACTTGAAGGAATTTAAAGATTGCAACCACCATCATGAATTGTACTCAGAGGCTAACTGGCAGTCTCAGAGAAGTGTTGTTGTAAAGGCAAATCTGGTTAGTCTGTGACTACTTGAGATGTTGCATTCTGTATCACCCTTAGCTTCAAGGGCAGCCCTGTGTAGAACCCACTGCAGTAGCCCAGTAGACAGGTGACTTAGGCATGGGTGACTGTGAATGGACCCTCCCATTCCAGGAAGAGTCATCATCAGGTTTTCTGGCCAAGTTGCCACCTAGTTACTGAGTTAAATTGAATTGTTAAATTCAATTCATATTTTTCCATAGCTTGATAGTTTTCCCTTCCAACCTCTCTCAACTTACCCAGTCTTAAAGACTCAGTAAATTAAAAATTGATGACAACTGAAAAGGGAGATACAGCTACACAAAAGTGTGTTTGGAAAAAAAAGGCACATGTGGATTCTAGGCTGCAGTTTATACATTTTGAACAATATATTTTTCCAATGATCTCAATTAGGAAATAATTCAGTTTACTTCTAAGCCAAGTCCAATGAAGTATGGAATATCAAGTCCATCAAAAACTCACCAGTTTCCAAATTTCTCCTATTCTATGAAAACTGGTGGTTAAGGAATAAATGAATTCCTCTTTGGGGTTACTAATCATGATAGATTGACCTCAGCTTGGTGGGATTGTAAGATATTGGCCCTTGCTACTTGTTGAGAAATGGTCGTATTTCTAAGCAGAACATGAAAAATGGCAGCGCATCAAGTTATTTCCTTAATATATTTATTGGATAGGAAGATGAGATTCCTAGCCTCCCCACAATAATTACCTTGATTTTAATGTGTAGATATGTGGGTTATTATACAAGTAAAATTAGAAAAAGACGTTGAAAAAGAATGAGCAAGAGATAGAAAGGTACTTTGAAGATTAATTGTGATGGGGAAGGGCTGCTTCTATTTCTACTAAATTTAACATTTTTTGTTAAATTTAACATTTTTTTAAATTTTTACTAAATTTAACATTTTTTAACATCTAAATTGAACTTTATTCTTTTCCAACTTTCATTATAATGCAATCACCCATTCCGCTTACTCTGTCTTATGCTCTTTTTTCCTTTTTTTCTTTTGCTGATAGGAAGGAAGGAGGCTGCAGATGTGTACTTGTGTGCTTTTGTATATGAGAGTGGTTTGTGTGGGAAATGTTGGAATATTTAGACAGGGATCAATTACTTTTGTAAATGCATCACCTATTTACAAGCAAGTCTTTTAAATTAGTAGTTCTTAATTCATTTTTTATAATATTGATTTTGGTTTGATTATGTGCTGGCACATTCAGTAACTACATAGACAGACCTTCTCAAGGGATGATTTGTCCCCAGCTGGCTTCTTGGATCTTCCAACAATGCATCCATTGCTCTAATTGAGTCTGTCCAAATTTCTGTTGGTCATTCTTTTCTTCTTTTTCCTTCTGTGTTTCCCAGGATTATGGAATCCTCAAGCCAGCTGGATCTTCACATAATATGTCCAAAATATGAAAGTTTGAATCTGGTCATCTGTGCCCCAAGTGAGAATTCCGGACAGACTTGTTCTATAATTCATTTGCTTGCCTTCTTGGTTATCATGGTATTATCAGGAGTCTTCCTCAACAGCAAAGCATCGATACTCCTATCCTTCTTATTCAGATTCCAACTTTTGCTTTGATAGTGTATCAGAAAGAAAACAATGTTTTTAATCTTTAAAGGTATAGACATGCCATGGCATCTGAGTATTTTTTTCAAGGGCTCTATTGCTTTCATTGCTACTCTGCTAAGTACTAGTCTGTATAAAAGCTGGTGTCTTTATTGGTGATTGTTAATCCCAAAAAAACTTTTACTAAATATGCAAGCTATCTAATCTAACCCACCACTCTTTACAGAAATCCATTCCTAGTGCTCCCTGATAGATGGCCATCCCCTCATGTTTAAAAACCTTCAATATGGTTGCTCAACCAGTAACAGATCTAATGGTAGCATAGTCCAGCCCATATTTTGTTATCTTCTCTATTAGAATCTCATGGGAGATAGTAGGTTTGACCTGACTTTGTTTAGTCCATGCTGAATCTTGTAAAGCAGTGCATTTTCCCCTTGAATTCTCACAAACTGATGGTTTAATAATCTTTCTTGAATTTACTCAGAATTAATATCAAACGGATCTGTCTATTGTTACCCTTTTTGACAATAACAACAACATTTGCCATTCTCCAGTCCTCTGGCATTATGCCCACCCTCCATGATTTCTCAAAGAAAGGGGTGCCATATGTGATGACATCTGCAAGCTTTTTCAGTACTCTCAGATGTAATTGAGCTGATCCTCATTTATTATGCCCATTGACTCTAACTTACAATTTCTTTACTTACTTTGAGTTGCTACTTCCTCCTTTTGCCAGTTATTCCATTTAAGACCATGTGAACACTGTTCCTTTTTTAAAGAAAAGACTGAGGGAAAGTAGGATTTGAGGAACTCTGTCTTTCCTGTAAATTGTTATTATTCTACTATGTTACTCCAGCAGCATGCTCACCTTTTCCTTTTCCATCTGAAAGTTAACCCTACCTGTAACCTTTTTCGTTTCTTTTAGCTTTCTGTGTAAGCGGAAGACCCTTTTGTGCTTAGCTTTTCTTGCTTGGTTTCTATGGATGTTAGCTGTTTACTTGTATATCTCCTTGTATTTATATATCAACTCTTTCTGTACATGTCCCTCTAAACCTTGGCAACTTTAAGATGTATGGACTTCAACTCCCAGAATTCAATTTTCTAATTGAAAGTTCCCAATATGTCCACAATAGTTACCTAAGCTTCCCCTTAATATCTTTCTAACTGATATGGTGTATCTTATTTTAGAGATCTTTTCAATGTGCTGCTCTCCATTTGATCGAAGATTTCTGCCCATGAGATCCCATGATTCACAACTTCTCTAAACCTGATTAGTTTTGTCTCCCTAAAGCTGGCTTGCATGTATGATTATACCCCAATTTCTCTTTTTCTTAGGATCTGGTGTAGATAAGACAATTTATCAGACTTTCTGCAATTATCTGAAATATAGCAGAGTCATTGAAGAATTTTTGAGATATTGTGTTCCAGTATTGTGTGAGCTGGTTTTCCAACCAGTTTTCAGTGATTAAAGTCTCCCATTATTACTGCAACTCGTTATATAATCTACTCCAAGAAAAGCAAAAAAAATCTTCTGCCTGGCTTGGTAGTTAATAGCTCATTCCCATGGCAATATTTTTCTTATTCCCTTTCTCTTGTATATTTATCCAAGTGTTCTTGGCCAGATCTCTAGACCAGCCTTCCTTGACCTGGGTCCTTCAAATGTATTGGAGATCATTGCCCAGAATCATTCAGCCATCAAAATCCTCCAATGGTAACAGAGGGGAAAGGAGGAAGTGCTCCTTGCTGTGAAGAAGATGAGCACTGAATTGCTGAGACTTCTTTGTGTTCATCTATGGACTGATTGTTATTGGTTATCTGGCAGCTCAATGGAACTGTAAACAATAAACACTCATTCTTGTAACATATAAGTATTTTAAAACAGTAAGAACAAGCCCTGCTTTATTTTAAACTTGAAATCAATTTATTTGTACAGCAGAAGAGCTGATGTCTGAAAATGACCAGAGTATATGGGAAAGAAATAGCATATAGTGTATATATATGGTATGGTGGTCTTGCAGCTAAGATGCTGGGCTTGTCAACTGAAAGACCAGCAGCCCAAATTTGAGGCACCATATAACAGGGTGAGCTTCAGTTACTTGCACCAGCTCCTGCCAACCTAGTAGTGTGAAAGCATGTAAAAATGCAAGTAGATAAATAGATACTACCTTTGGTGGGAAGATAACAGTGTTCTCTGTGACTCGGCATGTAGTCGTCATGCTGGCCATATGACCATGGAAGCATGTTCAGACAATGGTGGCTCTTCGGCTATGAAACGGAGATGAGCACCACCCTCTAGAGTCAGACAGACTGACCTTTACCCTTTTTACCTTTATACACACACATACACACACAG
>JANHZU010002251.1:111273-130968 GCA_032468055.1 Acrochordus granulatus | reverse complement strand
AGCATAGTCAGTGTGATGGGTGTGGGCTTGGGGGGACTCCGGGAGGCAGTGCAGGACAGGGGGGCCTGGCGTAATGCAGTCCGTGGGGTCACGAAGAGTCGGACACGACTGTGCGATTGAACAACAATCATGAATTTAAAATATTTACTGCAGTTGTAACTCTTTCACCAAAGTAACCCGAAGCATGCTGCAGACTCATACTTTTTGTGTAGAGAACAGGCACAAAAGCTTAGATGGACCTCAAGTTCAGGAAGACCTTAGCATATTCCATTCCTAACCCAATTCTCCAAGTCATTCAACAGCAGCATACAGAGTCACAGATAGTAAAATAAAGTGTTATTTGCCATAAAGAACTAGTCACAATGAGCATCTTGATTTTTGTTTGCTTGATTTTGAAGTCCTGACATTCATCCTGACTAATTGACTGGATCATACTACTTTCTTTCAGGTAGAGGCCTTGACATTTTTTTGATCTTCACTTCATAATTTGAAGAAACAATTTGGAGAGTTGTTTTTATATATGGTATTGGCAGCAAGATTGATATATGACAGCATGAGAAAGGAAGAGAGGATTTCTATGGTGGATGACTGGCTTTTAAAACTCATTGATTTGGCTGAGTTGGCAAAACTGATGGCCCTCCTGAAGGACAATAACTCAAAGAAGTTTTGGGATGTTTGGAAGACATTTCGGGATTTTCTGCTAAAGTAATTTACCAAGAAATTTTTGTAGATGGACTAGATGACTAAGAATTTAAACTTAAAACTATAAAAAATATTGTATAAAATGTTATTGGAAATAATTGAGATATTGATATGTTAGCAATGTGTTACAGGAGAAAATGTGATGAACAGTGTATCGCATAATATATCTGCAATCATAGTTTGATAAAATAAACATGTATATTGCATTATATTATGGTAAAAATGAATTGTTATAAGGGTACAACATATAGGTAATTTTGATTACAATGTAAGAGAGGAACATGTGTGTTGTGGAAGGAGTTAGGTTAGGAATGTTATATGAATGAGTGTTTCTTCCCCTTTTTCTCTTTACCCTTTTTCCTTCTCCTCCTTTCCCTCTTTTTTTAATGTTGCATTGCATGGTTAATATTGTTTTATTTGTTGTTATGTGTTTTGTGTTGTATTTTGTTATTGTTTTGTTTTTTATGTTCCTGAAAATTAATTCAAACATCTATTTAAAAATAATTTGCAATATGTTGCTGGGTTTGGGAGCTAGCTTGGCTCAGGATTTGGGTTTGGGTCTTGAACCTCTTCAGCTAATTCCTGTGATGCTGAGTATTGGTAGGGGCAAGCCTTTCAGCTTCTGAATCTGGCTGATCCCTAACAGATCCTTGCAATGCATCATATAACTTAACTATCCTGCTGGAAACCCATAGATTTGAATGTGCTTTCCTTCCTGTAGACATCCTTACATCTGTCTCAAAGCCTTCCCAAAATCTTTTAATTTAGGCAGATGACCTAAGCTAATCTAAACTTGAACTTTCAAAAGCATGCATTCTTATTCTATGTTGTTTGGATGCATGCTGATTTAAATTTCTGGCTGGTCCTATTAAAATGTGAGTATTTAGATGTGTGCATGTCTGTATTTGTATAATTAAAACTTCAAAATCTTTACTTTAAGAATCCTTTGAATAATTAAGTATATTAATTTGCTCTAGCAATGCCTCCAAAGAAGTGCCGTTGGTTGTAGAAAGACTAGACTGACAAACCAAACCTATATGGGTCTCAATAGAAGAGAATATTTGTAGCTCAGGATTGAATTATGGAGTCCTTTGTTCTCTTTGAGCTTGGCTGTTTTTTTTACAGACATTTCATTACCAAACTAGGTGACATCATCAGCAATGATGCTTGAAAAAACAACTCAGAGAGCACTTAAGGGTCTATTTAGAACCACAGTGATACTAGCAATGAAAGGGACTGCCAGGCCCTATGATTAATGAATTACAAGCTTTCTTTTTTAAAGTGGTTCTTAAATATATATTATTTCTTAATAGAATTCCAAAGGCACCATTTATGCTGATTATTTCATGCTTAATCAGAACACTTTAAAAAAGGGCCAATCGCACAATCCACCAATTTTCTTATATAAAGGTTCTGTGTGTAAAGGTTACTTCATAGTGCTGCAACTCCACAGTTGCATGTATCTCTGCGAAGTTGTTCTTTTGTAGGCTACAAGGAGTGGCAGGCTGCAAGACATATGATCTGGGCCTACCAAGTAGCCTTGTGTGACTGTGGCTAATGAATCAACCCATTTCGTAGCTGTGGTCCCTCTTCTTCTATGATGATGCCACATCTACTAGGGCTTCTTTGGAAGTGGTCAAACATTCTCTTCTCACTGTTTCTGGGGAAGTTGCCTTAACAGGCAGAAGAACAGAAAGCTACGGTATTCAAAGCTGCTCAGAGCTCAGTGGAACACCTCTGATCATGGAAGATAAGCACAAGAGCTCATGGAAGCATGGGATCAGTCCTGAATTGTCCAATCAGATCAGAGAGTTCACGAGTGCTCATATAAGCTTGCATAAAACCATTAACAAACACAGATTCACTTACTTCATATCACCCTAACGCCAATAATTACTTGTTCATGAATGCCTCTGTTTTGTGCTTGGTTTTAATAAATACTAGTAATAGCCTTTGTAGCAAGCAGACTTATGTTCTTGATTTTCTTTCATATATTTTACCCATTTTCTCATTCATTAATGACTTCTGATTTCAAACAAATTCTTTGATCTTTTTACTGTTGTTAAAATTTCATAGTTTGATCTTTTTCATCGATTGCTTTTTTCTATCATTATTACATCATGTAATATTATATTTATGTTATAAGATCCACCACTTCAGCTTACTTATTTACCATATATTATTGGACAAAAGTAGTAAAACAAACTGCATTAATAGGAGACAGGACAGGATAAGGTATCATCTTGGCTGGATGAAGGGTGAGGGCCAATCAGATGAAATAAGAATTTACAGGCACCAACTGTAACCTTGGGAAGTCAAAGGCAATTTTCTTAGCATGTTCTCTCCCTTCCTCCCTCCCTCTTTTTTTAAAAAAGAAAATCTGGTGTATGGTCACTAATCAACGTATTTAAGAAATAACTATAATGTATTATAGTGTTTGTAGAAAATGCTGAAGGGTAATTCTGCTGGAATGGTGCAGCACATAAAAGTAAACAAATCAGTAAACAAATATATGTTGTACCTCAAATATCATATGTTACTTCCTCCTTGTAAAAGGATGTATGGGTGAAGAAAATCTAAGATCTCAGGAACTGGAAGAATGGAAATGAAAGATTCTCCACATTAAAATAGGCTGTTTCAGGTTTTTACTAGTACAACCCCTACAAATTGATATAAATGACTGAGCTTCTCTTCAAACATTGTCAAGTCAGGACTTGTGTCCAGAATTCGTTTGATCAATGCACAGTTGCAATAGGACAGGCTTATAAAGCTCAATTTGCATGTGCTTGTGCATCCTTTTGCCTTTGTGATTTGCTACATTAATTCTTGGTCTTAAATGTCTCAATTGTCCGAAAGCTTTCCACATATGAAGGAAAACAGGTTGAGGAATTAAATAAAAATTAATGTTAACACTATACTAGCCATGCAAGTCATTAACACAAACTATTTGCACATGCTATAAAACTGAAGCAAGCTCAGGCAGATGCTGCTTAAATGCAAAATGTGCACTATTATATGTGCAACTGTCATAATGGTGATGGATTCATTGGATAGGGCAATGATGTAATCATATCACTAAAGCTAGGTGTGCCTGAATTCTCTATTTCCCTTTTTATGTGTTTTAAGCCTGTTTAACACTTTACACATCTTTTTGTTTTATTTCCTATTGAAAAGTAACACAGCCACCCAGTTGTTGCTTCCTGGTTTTTGCCATGCAATTTTGGCAGTAAGGTGGTTCTAGATTCTGTATTGGCCATACAAATCGGATTGGGGCAACAGGGGGTCTTGCCTTGAAAGAAAGGGCACCTCGCTGAAATCTGGCCACGCTACTCTTTCTCAGTAATTGCTCAAATAGCAAGTGAGATCTAATCTTCCTTCTGTTTTCTTTGAAATAAAGAAGTGCTTCAGATCTATGGGCTCCAAAGAGAAGATTATTATTTATTTATTTATTAAATTTCTCTCCCGCTGAAATCCAAATACTCGGCAGCGAACAAAAAACAAAGATTAAAAACATCAGTTAAAAACATTAAAATAAAATAATAAGAAGATAATGGGGCAATTGGTGTTTACCTAATTAGGGAAGACTTGGCAACTTTATTTATACACAATGAAAGGGAGAATGATAAAATGAAGACGTAATTGTTGAATCCTACCATTATAATGAGTGTGTAAAAAAGAGGCTTTGCTTTTGTAGGACACTGCTTTGCTCTAGTCAGAGATGTCCATTGGAAGTAGGGTGCTCAATAAAGTCAAGATGGCAGTGACAACCACATGATTACCCCTTTTGTATGTGCATTGGGCCACCTTCTCCTCCAGACACTCCTGGTTCCATGTGTCATGTGTCATGATGCCACAAACTCCCCAATGGTTTTAATGATCAAGGTCATCCATACTTTGAATTTTAAAAATCCATATTCTATGCCCTTCAATACCCAAATATTTGCAAGTCAACTAATTTCATACATTAATAAAAAAATAAATTATCCTTGTTTAAGAAGGGTAGACCGACTTTAAAAAAGATAAAGGTCCTGTTCAGTTGTGCCTGACTCTAGGGGTGGTTCTCATCTCCATTTCATAGCTGAAGCAATTTCATGGTCATGTGGCTGGCATGACTGTACACCAAGGCAAACAGAGCGCTGTTACCTTTCCCACTGATGGTGATACATATTGATCTACTTGCATTCAAACTGCTAGGTTGACAGGAGCTAGGACGAATAATGGGAGACTTTATTGTCTTATAAATTTGAGATGTGAATTTTCAACACGTGTAATCTTCAAGTGTTGTCTGACTCTTCTCCTGCAGTAGTACCATTTGTTATTTCTTACTGTGTCAACAACTGCTGAGTCTGACAGCTGTCAAAAAGAACAACATAGAATGTAAGGTTTTTCTCAACAGCAGTCTTAAATCTTCTTCACTCTTTCCTTCCTGGAATCTATTCTATTTATAATCTATTCTATTTATAATCTATATACAATCTATATACAATCAGAGTAATACTGGTCTGATAGAGCAAGCAAAAACAGTTCTTCTAAACTTAAGGTGGATATTATAATGGTATGTCAGTTGACCTTGAGGGCTAGGAGGAAGAGTAGACTACCATCAAGACTAGACTACCATCATGCAAAAGATATCCCAACTTGTAGAAAGAAAAGGAGCATGGGAAGTGTCTTGGAAAGGACTCGCCATAGTTTTCCAGAGAGTAAAAGGAAAGAAGGGGAGAAATACTTTCAGCTTTGTAAGATTCTGTTAATGTAACCTTACATTACAGTGTAATGTAATTACTGAAGACAGAGCTAATATTCATGGTTGTGCTTTTTTGTCTGGACTAACTTGAAGAGATAACAGTATGATTTCCCTTCAGCTTAAGTCTGATTATTCTTGGACCTATTCACAAAGTTTTCTTTGTAATAGTATGGTACGAGTTTGTCATACCTTCTTTCAGCATATTGTCCATATTTCCAAGTATGGAACATATACAACAATTCTGGTGCTTCCTAATGGTCTCCCATCCAGTGAACATATTCATTTCCTTCTACAGTTCCTTTCTTTGTGATTAAGCAGATCTTGCAAAGAGTTTGCGGTATGTTAAGAATCAAAGAGACATCTTGATCAGAATTGATAAAGTTAACAGCCAACCTATAACTTTGGGAAAAGTTATAGTTTCTATACGGATATGGTATTCAGAAAGTAAGACTTTTATGTCCAGCTAATTATGTCAAGTTATGTAAACTTTGACATAATTCTGCACCATAGGTTTTCTTTAAAGGTATGGTTTCAGCGTGCAACGTAACGTCCAACTCAACTGGTGCATTTGAGATTTGACCACAAGCCTTTGAGACTGTGAAAATTAAAAAAAAAAGCAGCAAGGAAGGGATTGAGTTGGCAGTTTGGGTGGCATTAAAAAAAGAAGGTATTCAGGCAGAGCAGAGACAGAATGGAGCTTTGGAAACATTGCCCTAAAGGAAGAGTCTCCAGATAAACAATGGGAAAGGGATAAATAAAAAGAGAGTTATAAATTCATCTATTTGCTCTCGCCTGACCCTTGCTTCTACTGCTCTTCACAGCAACTATCCTGGGAAAGGGACAATGCTTTCCCCTGTCACAATATTGAGAAAAATTGAAATGGCGAAGAAAGACCACCAGATGCTTTATTGTCTTAGACGTTTCCACATAATTAGCTGGGAATAAAACTCCTCTGCACGGTTTCATTGCCTTGAATGAACTTGGATATGGCTACACAGTAGTGTTTTATGATTCATGCTCTGTTTTCCAGTGGCTTTTTGAAAACTGCCAGCTACTTTATCATTGCTGGCCAAGCCTGGGCCCACAACTTAAAATGCAGCAATGCAAAGTTAACTGTGTGTGACAGATGTCCATGAAATTGTTTAACACACCCACGCACACACTCACTTGGAGACAAAAAGCTGGCTTTCTCACTCCTCTTTTAGCTTTTGTACGTGGGCAAGTGTGTGTGTCTGTCACAGGTTCAATGTTGTTATTAAACATAAATTAAAGCCTGAACAGCCAGGAAAAAACACTTTTTTTTGCAATTATTATAGTGAAGGAAGTTTTGGCTGTAAATAGGCTTGCAACTTGCCAAAAGAAAGAAAAATAGAAAGGAAAAAGGATATAGAAATAAAATTGTGGAGGCCAAAAAGGGTCGCTTATTGGAATAGCAAAGAAATGTGTTGTTTGTATGTCAATTGTTTTGCCTTCATAATATGGTATCAAAATCCTGGAGAAAAGAACATGACCAGATTTTGAAACAGAATAACTGGCATTATGACTCCCAATATTTTTTATTTAGAAATAGAATTCCCCAGATTTCTGCGTTTTATTTCCAGGTAGCTATTCCTACATTAACAGTATCAGCCTACATTTTAACAAAAAGCAGTCTCCTGGCAGAAGACAATTGTTGAAGTATACATAAGTAGTGTGCAGTTCATAGAAAGTGGATTTTAAATAAGGAGATTCTTGATAATTGGCCTTGTAAGAAATGTCATATTATAAAGAGAAAGTTATTTGGAAAAATAATGAAAACAGGATAAGAATAAATCTAAATGAAATTAATAAATAAAAATCCTTGGATCTCAATTTCCATCCAATCCTTTGTTTTTTCATCTTCTGGATAAACAAAGGAAAAGTTCTTTGTTATTTTCAAATTATTTCCTCTAAGTGAGGGATATGTTTAACATGTTTTATCCACCACTTTTTGGGGTATTTTTGATTCTTGTTAGGTAACCCTGAAAATCCAGTTTTGAAAGTAAACATCTGGCACTGATTAGAGCGGTAGTGTTAAAGCTGAGTAGAATTTCATGGCAAGGAAGGCTAGCACTATTTAAAACACTTTCATTTAACAAAAAACAAGGTATTAATTGTAACACAGTACAATGGTCAATCCAGTGTTAGGTTTATGCCACACGGAGTTGATTTTTCTCAAGGAGGCTCATCGTTCTGTGGAGATGCATTGTTGGGACTTGAAATGAAAGAAAGTTGAAGTAGACTGCCTTGATCAGCCCCTGGATCGAGGGTCTGTGGGTTTGAAAGATGAATACAGCATCTGTAGCATCATGTATCATGACTTGGAAAGGATGGGGGAAAGGGTTTTAGTGTAAAAATGGAAGAAAAACCCTACAAACAAATAGCATAGTCTTGTATGCTATTTTTTTAAAAAAGTGAAGGCTTTCCCTGCCAGTCATGATCGACTCTAGGGGGTGGTGCTCATCTCTGTTTCATAGCCAAAGAGCCAGCATTTGTCGTCCACAGCTTCTGTGGTCATGTGGCTGGCATGACTGTACCCTGAGGCACTCGGAACTCTGTTATCGTCCCACCAATTTAAGTGGTACCTATTTATCTACTTGCATTTTTCATACTTTCGAACTGCTAAGTTGGCAGGAGCTGGAACAAGTAACATGTGGTAATTGATCCCCTAAGCTGGCCAAATGCAAATTGGCCTGAAGCACCAAGCAGAATCAAGCATAAATGCATTAATTTGCCAGAGTAACATCCTTGTATAGTTTTTACGAGGCCAGCTTAAGATAGTTGCTTTCTATTGTAGTTTTAACAATTCCGGAGGGAAAAAAACCCTTGAATTTCAGCATGCCCTCCCCCTCACTCATGTCCAACTTGGTCTGCAGACAATAGGTCAATCAGATTAATTACACGGCACTAAAGGATGGTGGGTCTTAATCAAAGCCTGCTATTTTCCCCTCAGCTTGAATGTTGAGCATAAGCAGGCTGCCATTATCCATTCCTTATGAAGATCAGAAACTGGACATTTTCTACCAAAGGTGGATCAGAACAAAATTCTGCAGGACCCACTAAAATCTGGGGGCCAGTTAAGCCTATGTGCTAGAGGTGCATGTGGAAGCATGCCTTTCCCTAGAGGTGTGTATGGCAGGGAGGTATGTGGCCTGTGGGTGGCCTGGCTCAATGCTTCAGAAATGTTCCATTCCCACCCCTTTGACTATGACCCTGGTCAGGCCACTTTTATGCCCGTGACAGCTTCATGAAGCACCAAACACGCAGCTCTACATGGCATGAAATTGGCCACAAAGTGGAGCAAAAGAAGTCACCATTCTCTGGCAGGATGTGAGGACAATATGGCTGATTAGATCTGGAAGCAGATGCCAGCAGTGAATATTGTCCCGGTGACTGAAAAGACATGACCCCTGAGGTAAAGAAGACAACACGGGCCCCCTCGTGAATCAAAAGGGGAGGGAAGCAGAGGTGAAGCCACTGAATAAATCAAGCATTGAAGAGAAAGGGGAAAATGCTAAAGAGGAACTTTTTTCTTTTCTTTTTTTTTTAACATAGTGAAGCCGGGAGGGGGGCGGATGAATCTTTGGCAGCTCTCCCTCCCCCCAGATCGCTGAAACTTGGTCAAACAATGGCTTTTTAACAGATGGGAAGCCGAGTAAAAGGGGGCCAAGTGCTGTACAGTTGAGAAGCCTGTTTGTTTAGTCTGCTGCTTGGGCAGGTGTCCTTAGAAAGACGATCCAGCCGGTTAACTATCTTGGCAGCTCAGCCTTCCATGGTACTTCGAGGACACCCGTCTACCTTCCACCTCTCTCTCCGAGGGTCCGACTTCTTCTGAATGGTTTGGGCAACTCTAGGGGTTGATGGAAGAATGATGCTTTTCCTTTGGGAAAGGCAGGCCAACTACTGTGGTGGTTCAGTTGCTCTCCAAGCCATGCCTTGGGAGAAGATGTTGGCACCTAGAATTGGAGCAATTGCCCCAAAATTCGTTGCCGATCTATCAGGTGCTTGGGATGCTAATTTGCATGAACATGCGCAGACTCAGACATGGATTTGAAGAAATAATTTGTGAGTAGAAAGAAGGCGAGGAGAAGGGGTGCGTGGGCTCCACAGAGAGATCCAGTAGCAGATACAGCAGCATTCTAATGTGCTTAATCATAGACCTGACACTTTAACCGTTGGCCTCTCCTACTGGGACCCTGCAGTGATACTGATGCACCACCCATGGAAACTGAAAATAAAGTAGAAGGTTAAATGAACTTTTAGGCCTTCTCAGAATTTTGCAAATGGCCCCAGGAATATAGATGAAATAGTGGACTAATTTTAAGAGCAAATGGGGCAGGGACATGTTGGTGTGGAATACAAAGTTACCCATTTGTGCAGCATCTATGGGTACCTTTTAAGGTATTTTGCCTTCTGCCAGAAGTGAAGTATTTTTTTCATTGTCCTTGGCGTCTTTATTTAAATGAGGAAGTAATGACTGGAAAAATCACTGTTTGAGATATGTCGCCTGAATAAACCATACCGGGCTAGATACTGATATGGCAGAAGAAAACTTCAGGATGGGCATATAAGAGAAGACTCTGGGTTTGGAAAACATTTAAGGAGAGGAACTCCAAAGAGGCAAGTTCCAGGTCAGGCACCCCATTTCCTTAGATCCCACATTTTAGGTTTAGGCTCACCGAATATGTTAAAACATAATAGTTATATTTTGTCTTTGTGTGGTTCAAAGTCAATCAAGTATGATTTGTTCCACAAACCAGGATTAAGCAAAATATGGTTTAGTACAAAGTAAAAAATCCATGCCATGTGCCATTGGAGCAATTCTGTATTTAAGAACATAGAATTCTGTTCAACATCTGTTGAAGATAAGCATTCTGGTCAACATCTGTTCTGGCCCAAATCTTCACGAGTTAAGAGAAGATGAAACTTCCAGTTCAAGTGATGGAAGTAGACTTGAAAGAATAACCAGCTTTAAAAGAGGGAAAACTCAGATCCTGAACAAACACCACATTAAGAACAAGACTCAAAAGGTATACCTTAAAAATGGCTGAGTAACATTTGAGTCCTTCACCAGTTGGCTTTAAATTCAAGGAAAGAAATACAACAATACTTCCATTCTGCAGTGGAGACTGACATGATTAAATCAAACAAACATAAGAGCACTCCTGAAAAGTATTGAGTTCATCCAAGTTTAATTTGCACCTTTTGGAATTTTATTTCCTTTTGTTTGCTGACTTGGTGAAGTGTCTGATTTTCTTGTCTGATTGGGTTGATTGTTTTAAATGTTCGTATATCCAGTCTGTCTTTCTCCATCATGATTATCATGTTTCTTCCTGCAGAGAAATCTGGATGGAAGGATCTGAAATTGCTGGGAACACGGAGGATCCTGATTAAAAGAGATTTCTTCATTTGCAGGTTTTAGAGTGTGAAAAATCCCTCCACTGCTTTCAACGAAGAAGACTAGTCCTAGAAGATGGTGGTATTAGAGAAGATCAGCCAGCCCAGAGGGACTAAAAGGACCACTAAAGGATAAAAAAAATAGTACTCCTACTTATGTGATCCTGTTCATGAGCAAATGAGCTCTGCAATCCTGATTATTAACCTTTTACAGGTTTTTGAGAATAAAGGCTGAAAATGTTTTCATTTTAGGCTCCTATTGGTGAAAGCTCAACTTCAGAATTTCTGTTCTTGACTTATCGTTGTTTGCTGGAACTGTAGTTGTTTTACTGACCCTTACTCTGCTTAATGCTCCAGATTTAGATTCAGATACTTTATTGTCCAAGCATGGTAAGACATACCAGGAATTTTACTCCAGTATAGCAGTTCTCGGTATACTTGCAAGACAGCAGTTCATAAAATCATATAAACAAATAAATGAAATTATGTATTTAACAGTAAAGTGTGCATCCAAAGTAGCCAGTAGAAAAGTAATATAATGAAGTATAGAATTAGAATCACAATCTATTGATAAGTTTATATGCACCTTAGACAGTACTTCTGGATGAATTTAAAATTCTTTGCATTTTGTGTCCTGTCTTATAGCCTGAGTCAGGTATCCAGCTGAATGATGGCATGGGGGAAAATCCCTGCATCTGGTTGTTTTGGTATGCAACACCCTATAGAGCCATCCAGAGGGAAGAGGTTCAAAGAAATTATGTCCAGGGTGAGAGGAGTCTGCAGATATCTTCTCTGCCATACTCTGGACACTCTCAATATACAGGTCCTCCATGGAGGGCAGGATAGCTGCAGTTGTTCTTTCTGAAGCCCTGACTGTTTGTTGGGGTACCTGTCCTGCTTGGCTCCTGCACCAAACCAGACAGTTATAGAGCTACAAAGGACAGACTCAATGATTCCTTTATAGAACTGTATCAGCGGCTCTTGAGGCAGGAAGTACATCCTCTGTAGTGCCTTCTTAATAATGGTGCTAATGTTAGCCATCAGTTTCAAGTATTGAGAGATTACAGAGAAACACGAAGGACTGTACTGCTAATATCGTGTTGCTGAGTATGGTAAGAGGGGGTGAAATGGGACTCTTCCTAAAATCTACTGTCATCTCCACAGTTTTGAGCATATTCAGCTCTAAGTTGTTTCAATTGCACCACCGGGCCAGCTGTTCAACCTTCCATCTGTATAGAGACTCATCACCATCTCTAATGAGTCCAATGATGGTTGTGTCATCTGCAAACTTCAGAATTTTGACAGAGGGGTCTCCAGAGATGCAGTTATTGGTGTAGAGGGAAAAGAACAGCAGAGAGAGCACACAGCCCTGAAGAGCACCAAGACTGATTGTCCAAGTACAGGGTATAATTTCCCCTAGCCTAACCTCTTGCTTCCTGTCTGTTAGGAAGCTGGTTATCTACTTACAGTTATGGGCAGGCACAGTGAGCTGGGTCAGTCTGTAGTAAAGAATGGTTAGGATCATGGTGTTAAATGCTGAGCTGAAATCCAGATGTTGCAGGATGTAATGCAGTGTCACATTGACAGCATCATTAGCTGACCTGTTTGCCCATAGGCAAACTGCAGAGGGTCCAACGGTGATCTGCGATGACTTTCAGATAGGCCAGCACCAGCCTCTCAGATATCTTCAGGACTATAGATGTTAAAGCAACAGGCCTTATTGCTCCATTTTCTATCACTAACTTATGTTGTTGCCTTTCTTCTGAAGTTGCTGGGATTATTCATTACTAAATCAAATTGCTTTTCAATTTTTTCTTGATAGGATAGTGGATTCAGACAAGAGATATCCAGGATCAGTAAAATAGCAGTCCTAGTTAACCATGTATGTGAAATCATCGTCATAACCACAGCAAAATAGCTGAAAGTTACCAGGCATGAAAAGAACTCCAGAATGCACTCAGAGAATGAATTTGGGGGGTTTATTTGCACAGAAATCCATAGTGAGATAAATGCTAGCAGGAAGCAAAATATGAACGACATCTTCAGAGAGAATTAGCAAATAGTACTGTAAAGTCTAACTCTGGGAATCCACATATCCGTAGCCCACTCAACCTATCTGAGTGGAGAATTTGAGATGATATTTCTCAAAATTTTGCCAGAAGAAAGAAATGTTTTTCAAGAGTTTGTTGGATTTACCCACAAAAAATCAGGACTGGTTTATTCTTGAAGCAACATATGCAAATGTAAGCTGCAGCTTTTTCCACACTTCTTGGACTTCATAACATCTTTAAAGTTGCCAGACCACTGTGATTCAGTGATAATTGAAACTAAAATGGGATTCAATTCATGTGGAACAGGTATGAGTCACACAAACTATTGTTAATCCATGCTTTCCCACATGCTTGCACAGTAATTTTTTTTAATCTGCTTTTGAAACAATGTGTGCTTGATATACCCTGAAACTATAGCTGAACAACTTTTCCAAAAATACCAAAAAATTAGGGGTGAGCTACGATTTGTCTGTGGCGTATCCAAACATTTCCATTCCTAATTTAATTAGTTACAATTTTCTATGAATTTGCAGCTTCTGTTTCAAACTGCTCAATAGATTGACCCCCAGAATACTGCTGAAACTGACAAAGCATTTCAGTTATTTTTATAATACTCATTTCAGCATAGAGCCATCATTCATCACCATGCATCAAAGCAAAGATCAGGGACTAAGACTAATTAATTGAATGTGTCCAAATTAAAAGCTATTTGATTGCATTTTCATTTTTAAAAAATAAATAAAAAAACACACATGCCAAATACTGGTCAATTATCCAGACTATCAAGTTGACAAGGACTATTCCTTAATTATTTCATCTTCCTTCCTTCCTCTTTTATTTTTAAAAGTACTTAAAGAATAAAAAAAATAAAGGAAGAAAGAGAGTGAGGGAAATGGGAAAAAGAAAAGAAAGAAATCCAGTCTGAAAAGATATCATGTAAAGGGTTTTTGGACAATGTTTGTTTAGCAGGTTCATTCCATGAAAGATGAACAGAATGAGCCCAGATCTGGCATGCTGAGAGCAGCTGAAAGAGAAATATCAAATGTGAAAATGGATCCTATCTGGCCAGAGGCTACAGAGAAAAACATCACAGAAAATAAAATCCTGGGAGAAGTGAATGGGCAGCGGACTAGGATGCTACTGGCTCCTTCATTCTGAACATCCTTTCTATCCATGACTAGGCAGTTGACAGACACAGAGAAGTATAGTCCACCTTGCACTTTCCAGGGCACACATACATCCAAGCACACAAACCACGAGGAGACAGCAGAAGCGTAGTCACCCACTGATACCACTTGTATGCACCTGGCCTGATTAAACTCTCACACACAAAGAGAATGTGTACACGTCCCAATTATCATGGAGGAACACACAGTAAGTCAGGTGCAACAATTTATACCCAAGAAAATACAAATGCTTGCAATGGCCGTTGCCATTCAAGGGGTTGCCAAGAAATTTAGAAGCCAGGCTACGTATCCCTTTTTGTCTCCATTCCCATTGCGACAATTAAAGAAATCTTTACAGTATGTTGTTTTTTTATCCCTGAACTAAAGATTCAAGCATTGCACGATTAAGGGAGAACTCGAATGGAATGGAAGTGATGTACCAAGTGATGTTACCTCCCCCTTGGTAACAGAAGCTGGTGGGAAGGGAGGTAGTTTCTATTAACCAGCGTAAGCAACTAAGTAAACCATACGAAAGGATAGGGAGAAAACAAAACCTTCACATGTTAAAACCATAGTTTGCTGAACCATTGTTAACTAATGAAGCGCAGTTAGCTAGGTTCACTCAAGATGAAGGGCCATAAAATGTGGCTTACGAGTCATAGGGAGTAGGTTCAGATAACTCATTAAGCTAAATCCAAACACACCACCTTATGACTTTGCTCTGGGGGCCTCTTCAGATGTTGAACAGTGCCCTATCCTACAGAGCGAGCAGAAGCTTAAGACTCTTCTCTGCTTCTCCTCTCCAGCAAGAGTGCGAAGCTTCATGGAAGCCAGCGACCGTCTCCACCTCCTTTTAATACCACAGTGTGCTATTTCCTCACTGGGGGATTGTGGTGATTAACAGTAGCCATTCTCCAAGATGGTTTAACCATTCTCCCGTGCTCCTCGTGGCTTTTCTCCCTCTTCCCCTCCGCCAGCCTTTAATGTATTCATTGCCTAATTTTCATACATGCTGATTGAATAGCGATTTCTTCTCCAAATGCTGCGAGAGCCACCCCAGACTAAATGTAAAATCTTTATTCCAACCCAATGTCTAAATCATTGTTTTCTGGCGGTGCAGATCATGTGGCACACATTATTAATAGCTCTGGTCTCTCCACCACTTGACACAGCGCTCTAGCTGTCAGTCTGCTCTCTGGCTCCTATGATTCTTGCACTGGTGAAGTGCCAGGCCTGGGCCTCTCCCATCAGTCACTGTCACCCACCCACCGGTGATGAATAGCTTCGCCGTAGCTGTGGTGAGACCGGGACTCTGATTCACATACGGCTGACTTTTACCAACTCCAGCACACCAGCTGAGGCCTATCCCAGTTGAGGGAGTCTGCAGTGACCTGGAAAAGCCCATTGCCTCCCCTCTTCGTGTGGGCATGCACACACACATCTTGGATTAGTTAAAACTGAAACAAATCCTAATGTGATCATGTCACTAATTATGCATTTAATTCAGTTATAAGGAGCTAATGGCTCCCACAGTGACAGCTTTTACTGCTAAAAGGCAATTCATTCCTGAAACGGAGAAATCTAATTACACAAAATGGTTGGTCCTAATCCTTTCAAAGAATAATCTTATTTGTAGACATTAACATCCCAGATGCTGCTGCTGTTTGTCCATTATGACAGTGTTTGTCCTGAATAATGTATAAATAGCTCTTTCTGGACAGTTGCGTGTCACTAAATCAATACAATTTGCTGCCTTCTGTTACATTAAGTCAGTCTGGGCAAGCTAGAGAAAATTAACCTTTTGTTTCCCATTCAAAGGGCCCCTTGGAATTAAAAAAAAATAGAAACGGAGCTGAGAGAATGAGCTGTTTCTCTTCCTTGTTTTGCAAAAGCCACAATATGTGCATAGCAAAGGATCGGGAGTAGCTGAAATGTCAATGGAAATGGTGGCAAAAGGCAATTATATCGAAGAGCAATGGGAAAATGAGCCACACATAGTTTTCGCTTTCTCTCGCGAGGTCTAGAATCTTTTCAGCCAAAGTGTTTCATAATGACTTCTCTTCCTTCCTGGGAAGCATTATTCCTCATTTGATAGTGCTTGAACTTAAAGCTAGACAGAGGGTTGCTGAAGGGATCCACTGGATCCTGAGAAAATGAGAGACATCCACTGGTTCAAGAAGCAGAAGATCCTCCTTCCTACCTTAACTTCTTCAAGTGCTGGGGGCAGTTGCTTTCACCCATATGCAAGGCTGGGAGAGACACAATAAAATATGGTGGCCTCTCATTTTTTTTAACTATCTGAAGAAATAAGATGACCTCTGTAAATACAGTATATCTGAATGGAAATTATGGGCTTTATAGCCTCATACAAAGATGGATCAAAAGCAATCAGGAATCAATCAGAATCAATCCATAATGGCAACCCAAATCATCAAAAGCCATGTTGACTTATATAGGTTTATCCCCAGCTATAACTGTTTAAAGGACATTCTCCATGATCAAAACAACAAAATCTATAGGTATACATATGGTATATATTTGGTATATATATAGATGGGTAATATTTACTTATTATTTAATTGGACTTTATCATCACTCAACTCTAAACTAACTCCCCAGAAAAGTAATTTTCCATATCTAGAGTTTGCAATGACCTAATCAAACTGACAAACAGGCAGTCTGGGTCACTAGAACTTTGTTACACAAAATTCAACTAGATAAAACTTCACTTGGATAATGATATTGGTCATTAGTTTGAATAGCTATAAAAGTCATTTGATAAACTCACAGATGAAACTGTGCCCGCAAACAGCTATGTGCTATGATAATTGATTGGATCCTCCATAAACAGAATCAGTGTGCTAGAGGACAATTATCTTCATTGTGTTCTTCTGGATTTCCTAGGAGTTTCTGATTGTTGTAATGAAAAATAACACAATGGACCAGAATATTCATTTGGATCCAGTAGGGCTGTTCTAATCAGTGAACAGGTCAATGAAGCATCAATTCCAAATTCACATGAAATATATACTGAGCATCATATGCATTAAATTAAAATTGTACCATACTTTTACCCTTAGTTAATTAGTTTGCACCCAAATAGCCATGAAATGACCAAACGTTTTATACAAAGTTATGCAAATGATAGCTCCAGGTTGCAGAAAATTGTTCTAACATGCAGTTGTACTGCAATTATTCTAAATAAGAAGTTAGAACAAAAAAAAGAAATCTAGCAGATTGTAGATCACTTACCCATTTCCATCTCTTTTATTTAACTTAAGGTGGAAAAATTGCCAGTTTTTCTGCTTCCATATTGTATCTATATACTGTATGTGTATATATCTATATATATATTAGCTTTATCCAGAACAGCTTACATCCTGTAACGATACCTTTAGTAACATCAAAGAACAACATCTTGGGGTCCTTGGGAAGGACTCAATAGATTGATAACAGTGCTAAATCCAGACTGCTAAACATCTGACTGTGCAACAAACAATTACATACTGTACTGTGTATAATTATAATTGTATAATTTCCAATGTAATCTTCTTGGCTTTCTGTTTAAGGGTGCCACTGGACCATTCCCACCCCCATGCCTTCTGGATTGTGCAAATCAGCAAAAATAGATGGGCCCTGCCTGTATGTCACTGTCTCATCCAGAGAAGGCCTTTTTTTTTTCTCAGACAACACTGTGGGATATTCAATTAAGCAAAGTGGCTGCCATCAGTCAAATCCTTTGAAAGCCTAAATCAAGACATACTTTGGAATCTTGCAGGACAGATATGACAGGAGAACGCATAGCTTTCAAACTGCTATTGTAGACAATAACTGGACTGGGAACCTGGGTGTGTGTTTGTTTGGGGCACAGTGATGAAAGGGAAATGAATACAACGCACACACCAAACAAATCGGAACATTTGACAGTTTTCTTGAGCAAGAAAAAAAATCCATGGAAGTCTATTAGGCAATGTCCTATGTTTTCTAAAGTCCAAAATGCTGAAGAGATATTGAATAATGGAGGGTTAGTTTATAGCAATGGGTGTATGGCTCCCTTCTTTGCATTCTGTGCAGGTCTTCAATCATCTGAATTAAAAGCCACAAGGGATAATTCTCTTCCTAGCATGGTATGAAGTTCTCAGTGAAAGAACATAGAATTTGCATATATAAATATCCCAGATTCAGGCACTTGCATAGCTAGAGTTTCAGGAAGCTGGCAAAAGCACATTTGTATTTCATGCATTGATCACTTCGCTTCCTACAGAAGTAAACACTAAGAGGAAAGCTGCACATTTTGTAGCGTACAAACATCATTGTCAAAAGCATAGAATATCTGCTCTGTAATGAGGAAAATTACTCTAGGTTAGCCTTCTGCAATGTGGCATTCTTCAAATCAAGGATTAGAATTATCCTGTTGGTCAAATTTGGAAAATGTAGTCCAACACATTTAGAAAGAGAAGACCCTGGATCAACTGAGCTGGTATTTAAGCTATCTTAAAATGTTTAAATAAAATATGTGGCCCTCTTTGTTAATAAGGAAGGTGTGTTTCCAGTCGAATAAGATTAATGTGTTTTTTCTAAAATTATCTTTTGACCAATTTTCATAAGCCTAGGTATTATAAGAGGTAAAAATAATTGTAAAGCCTCATAAGCTTCGATTCCAGGGAGGAATTATATTTAAAAAGCAGCGAGGTCATAAATAAAACAATAGGAATAATAGGAATTCTAAACATAGGAGCTAAAAGTCCTATCTTTCCGCAGTATAGTATTCCTCCAGACAGATGTTCCAGAATTCTAAAAATTGCAGCTTTGACACGCCAGGTTGAGAAAAACTGGCCTGAGTTAGTCATGAAAATATCTGGAGACAGATCAGCTGACGAGAAAAACTTTTGAGCTTCAGCAACGTGTCCCCGTTGTGAAGATAGGTTTGCATTAGGAATAACTATTGGCAAATAACTTTGCTTCCGCTTCCCGAAGCATTAAATATTGTTTTCCATTTGATGTGATAAAATGTTTTCTGCTACTTTAAAAAGTATACGTTTTTCTCAAGTGGCTTCTTCTATAAAGTGGGGAAAGTCTGAAGCACGTGAGATATTTGAAGGACTTAATTTGGACTTTGGTTTGCTGCAGAGAGCCTTGTAGGTAATTTGAGAGTCACCAGATCTTTCTGTGTCTTCTTTTCTGGTGCAATACATTTCCACTCTGGGGCAATGCTTAGGTGCACACAATTCAGGACTAGGTAAGAATCTAAGGCTGGGGATGGACATATTGTTCTATTATATTAATGGATTTACCATTTTCTTTATTTCCTTTATTGTGTTTTTATTTTATTTTGTATTTGAATTTGTTTTTTATGTTGTCAGCTCCCCAGAGTTGGTTTAGAGTTGAATGGTGACAAAGTCCAATTAAATAAATAATAAGTAAATATTACCCATCGTATGCCTACAGATTTTGTTATTTTGATCTTGGAGAATGTCCTTTAATCGGTTATAACTGGGGATAAATCTATATAAGTCAACACGGCTTTTGATGATTCAGGCTGTCATTATGGATAAAATTCCTGATTGCTTTTGATCCATCTTTGTATGAGGCTATAAAGCCCATAATTTCCATTCAG
>JANHZU010002251.1:99855-111173 GCA_032468055.1 Acrochordus granulatus | reverse complement strand
CCTATCTTTTAGCCTTTTGTTGTTGTCCATGAGGTTTTCTTGGCAGGGATACTGGAGTGGGTTGCCATTTCCTTCTCACACAATTGTTAGCCACTTGCAATCACTAACTCACTTCCACTTAATCTCTGTTCATTTTCTTTCTTCCAGTATTCATAAATTATTTTGTTCCAGTTCTTAGCTGAATTTTAAGTATTATTAATTGATTTAACAGATCGGCAGCCAATTGTCTGTATTCTATAGATAAAACATTTGTAAATAATAACTGAATCTCTCTAGCCTAAAAATATCTTCTTAATACAAAAGAGAATATTCTTCAGGAGTTGTCATATCTTCTAATACCTTTGTCTAATATGAACAAAGATTTTATAAATTTGTTGATATCGTCAGTGAAGTTTACTAAAGATATTCTCTAGCATGTTCTATAAACTTAGCAGAACAATACTATCTTTACATCAATTTAAAATGATTTTCTTGAAAGCCACTCCCAGGGCATAGTTATCTATTTCCTTCATTATAACTTTCCATTGGAAATCTGATATCTGCATACTTATTTCTATGCTTCATTTAGTTTTTAAATACCAGTTCTATATTTCTGAGTTTTCATTGAACACTTGCAAGTATTAGGCAACAGGGCTTAACTATACACTGTCAAATGTGTTATGGATTTAGATCATCTTAGATTATTTTGCAATCTGTGTAAGACTGTGGAAAAGCAAAAGCCATGAGAAGAAATTAGTTGCTGAGGAACATAATCAAATCTGGGTTTTGAGAGCTAACTGTACAGTCTGTACAAGCCATCTGCTGCAAAGGAAATATTCTGTTCTGCATTCAGTAGCAACTAAGCTAAAGATTATCACGAGGAATTCTGCTGCACATAGACCCTGGAACATCATTTATTGTGTACCAAATATGAATTGAAGTTGATATAACTAGCAGGTGAGATGCATGTCTTGACCAAAAACATTAGGAAACAAATGATAGACACTGCAGGGAACCTTGTTTGCACAAATCTTGTTGCACTGCTTTGAAAAAGGCAAAAAAAAAAGACTTCATCATCAGTGCCAGCTGCCTGGTAGGTGATGAGTAGCCTCCAAAGTGCACCAAAACGTTCAGACTTTGGCATTTGTGGAATATTTGGAATTTTTAAAATATTTCTATATAAATAACAAAATATTTATTTTGTTTTGTACATCTGATGAACAAAATAAGGATGACAGTTCTTCTGGGTGAACACACTCCCAGATTGTGATATGATATGTTCTGGCTTAGTCATGGATAGGTTTGTCTCAAGTGCATCTGTATTCCTGACTTTCTTAGAAATAATTCTAATTAGAAATTATGTGAACAGGAACAAATAGTGAAACACATTTTATTAATCATCATAATGCAAATGCAGCTGGTTGTGCACTTGCATCAAACATTAGGACACAGGTGCCTAATCAGGCCATGTACATGTTGATGTTATCATATATGTCATCATTTTGGCATCATATCAGTTTGAGATGGATCCATTGCATCCACTGAAAGGGGAACAGTGCTATTGTGTGGTATTTCTCAGTCTTGGCAACTTTAAGGTATGTGGACTTCAACTCTCAGAAATCCTCAGCTATCCATGAAGTCCACACATCTTAAAGATGCCAAGGTTGAGAATCACTGCTTTATGATTGTGAGTTTATTAAATTTTCCTGGTAATGTTGCGGAAGTAGATTGCCATCACTTTCTTATGGAGCTTTTTTCAACTTCTAGCTAACTCCTAACAATTTCCTCCATCCAAGAACTAACTGTGGCTGATCTTTCTCAGCTTATGAAATCAACTAAGGTCTATTAAGAAAAAAAGGAAAATATTTAAATATTCAGTTTGATCTGTTGATTCATAATCTCAAATATTCTCCACCTTGTATTGTAACTTGCAGAACTTCTTCTCTTTCATGACACCATGTGTTTTCTACGATATAGCAAAGACTTAGTAACCACAGTATCAAAAGCAATTGAATTTTATGTACAGCTGCCCTCTCTGGTGAACCATTGAATTATACTGTAGGTTTACTTTTATCTGTTAAATGCTTTTCAGTCCTGATCTGGCTCTAAATACATGAGTTTGATAGTGGATATTTCTGTAAATCAAGGAATATCCTATGTCTTACTTAATCGATAAAGTCTTATGGATTTAAAAAAGAAAAAGCTGGTCTTTTGCTATTTGTCTTCTTGTTTTGGCAATTGTTTTGCTTCCTAATTTCTAGCTCTCCTCAGCCTACCGAGTGTAGCCCTCTTCTGTAACTTGATTATTCATTATAAGTTTGTTTATAAAATATATCTACTAGCTATTAAACTGCTTTTCACACCTTCTCTTTCTGTTCTTCTTCTGAAGTTGGTCTCCAGTACTTCAAAGATCCTATCATCATTGGTATTTATACAGTAACTGAACATTGCAGAGAAATAGATTAAAATATACGTACACTTTAATGTGTAATTATGAAAATAGGCATCACGATGCAGAGAGAGAGATTGCAGTTATGCAGAAAACAGCAAAAGCCACTTATTCTGCATTCTAAATCTATGCACCTGATCTGTGTTCTCTAAATTAACAACTCTGCACTTGCCTCTGTTAAATTCAACTCTTTTATTTTCATTGTTTCTCTAACCTATCAAATTATTCTATGTTGGATTATGCTGTGCCTTCATTCATTTTGGATTTATTCTCCAAGGCGCCTTGGGATGTGCAGGAGATGGAAATGTATTTTAATATCTATTCTGCATCAGTTTAAGGCATCACCATTTTTTCTGGAACATCTCGATTAATTATCCCATTCAATTTTACTTCATCTGCAAATTTAATCAGCATTCTATTTTTTCATTTACATCATTAATAAAAATATTGAAGAGTGGTGGGTCCTGGATTAGCTCGTTTTACCTCCTCTTGAAACCTCATTCCAGTTTGATGAGGAAGAGTATGATTTTCGAGCCAACAGAACTTGAAGTTCTAATGGGAAGTCGAGTTAAAGATTTAACTCAAGTAAATAACATGTTTTATTGAAGATATAAGTGACCTTAATAAAGACAAAGAGCAACTAAAGTTCTTAAACTAAAGCCCCTAAAATTTCCCAAGTTTACTTCTCTGAGGTCTAGTCAGAAACTAAATAATGAACAATTGTTATTGCATTGCTTTGTTTTCCTCTTTTTCCCAATTCCTTTTTTATTATTGTTTTATTCTTTTTCTATTTTATTACATAAAGATTTCCCCTGAAAAAAGGATTAATATTTCTTCCCATTTTCACTGGAAAATTAAACAAAATATCTGGCAGTTTATTTCATTTATAAAATGTATAATAAACCTTAAAACTTAAAACCTTAGAGATGGATGAAAATCCATTCTTCACTCGTCAGAGCATCACTACTTGAATCTGTTATGGCCTACAAGAAAAATATCATCATAACCATCATCACCACAAAATATAAGATCTGAAAATTGAAATTGAAAGATTATAGCATAAACCGGCCCTGCTGGTCCCAGTGGTTATCAGCACAATGGGTGCTATGCCAAAAAGTCCTGGAGAGCACTTAGGGAATTTGCACACTGACAAATTTCCATCTGTCAATCACAAAAGGCCACTCTGCTTGGATCCACACATATCTTATGCCAATACATTACAACATTACAATGCAAATTGAAAGCCAACTCCAGCTAAAGAACTGGCAGGTGTGATCTTATGTTGTTGACCTGCCACATAATACCCCAGACTTAATGCATGCCAATAAGAAATGCAAAAAAGCCTGGATAGTGGACATGGCAGTATTTGGAGATAGCAGAACTGAAGAGAAAGAAGTGGAGAAAAATCACAAAATCTAAAGACCTGCAAATAGAATGACTGTGGCAAAAGAAAATAATGTAGTACCAATAGTGATAGGCATCCTGAGTGCAATCCCACAGCATCTGGAACAGCACTTAAACACCATTGTCATTGACAAAATCACTATCAGTCAATTGCTAAGGACAACCATCAGACAACAATATCTGCCTATCCCAGTTCCTTGGGAAGGATTCGATAAATAGATAAAAATGCCAAAACCAGTCTAAGCATATAGCTGATTGTGTGACCAACCATAATATACAGCTCCCCAGTTGCACAAAGATTAAACTGCTTCAATTCAGCATCATGATATAAGATAATATCTGCCTTTTTGAGGATCTTTTGCCTAAGAGTTAGGTGTTGCAGATGTCATTAGAAGAGCAGCAGACCTGCAGGTGATGAAAACCATAATTTCACTGAGAATTGTCAAGGGCTGAAGTGAAGACAAGGTTTTTGCTTTGCTACAGTGTTCAGCTTATTGAAGAGTTTGTGTCTCTGAGCAGGTTGATGTGGTCAGGCAGAAAACCTGACTGAGCAACCGAAGGTTTGCCACTCCTCCATCACTGTCAATAAGCAAGATGGAAGGTCCTTACATCATTTCATTTACTATTTCAATGATTACATAGATCATTGGCTTCCCATTGTTTCAGTGATGGATTTAATTAACTTCCAATTAATCACAGAGGGTGATATTTAATGCTCAGCCTGGCACTGAGGATGGTGTCACAGACCAAGGATATATTTTGAAGGCTTCAGTAATCAAGAGGTCACAGAAGATAGATGCTCCCCATTGAAAGATGGGGAAAGAAGATAAATTTATCCGTCCACTCCACTCTCGCTAACTGTTTTAGGATAATTGTTTTGCGTTCAGATTATAACTTTGTAAAAAGGTCTGTCTGTGAACTCCATGGCAAGACAAAGAGAGAGACAGAAGGTGATAAATAATAGGGTTCTGTTAGAAGAGGCTTCACCTGGTCACAATTCCCATCTGAAGCCAGCCATGATAAAATCATCAGAGAATTTTGTTTGCAGTTTAAGTTGTTTAAGACCCAACTGATATGGAACTTCTTCTTTAGAAGCAGCAAGATAGAATTATACAAATACAAACAGAGAGAATTTCAGTACATTGTCATGATGACAAGCAACCTGGAGATTAGAGGAAAGGATCAGTTAAACTTCAGAAACCATATACTGTACTGTAATTTCTTCTGAATACAAGAAAAAAAATATGATAACCAACATCAGTTTTGTGTTTAATTTAAACAATTAAAAAACTAAAAAAGAACTAAATCAAACTAAAAAAGAAAGAAAAAAAAAATAGAAAGTTCTGAAAAGAAAGAAAAATAAAAAAGAAATAAAAAGTAAGAATATAGTAAAGAAAAAATATAAAAATAAATTCCTAATATATTGCAAATATAAATTGTAACTTATCAACTTCTCTTTAAATACAACAAATCCTTTCTATAGCTTATCTGTTATCTATAAACAAATATTTAAAGTCTCAGTATTTCTTGATCAGCAAAAGTCCATTAAAGGTCATCAGAGATAACAACATATCTATTTTATCTTTGATCAAATAAGCCAACTTTATGTTCCTTCCTTTGACTTAATCTTTAATCCCTTCAAATAATGTCCTAAAACTTTATTTATTTTCATTTTTGCTTTGTCCCTTCTTATAGAATTCTTCAAAGCTTTAAAAAGCCTCTTTTGAAAATCCGATATAGAAAAGTTAACCAGGTCACTCTTTTGGTTTGTTATCTGTGTATCCCTTTTAATTATTAAGACATCAGTTGATTTCATTTATATATCCAGTGTAGCATCTTTTTCCATATTATTATTGAAGCCAGTCATTTTTAAATTCACTTTCAGATCAATCTCATTCTTGTCCGATAAAATGTGTTCTTCTTCCACAACATCTTTTAAACACACACTGTCTTATATAGACAAATGTCCTAAAATTAACTTCTGGGTCCATTGTTCAAAAATATCCTGCTATACATCAAATGTTAAAGTATTTTGCTCCATTCTGTATTAATAAATAAAAATTTAAGTGTTCTCCTTTAATTGTAATCTTTATTTTGTTTGAGTTTGTTATTCAAAGTTCCATCCTATCATATTTTCTTAAAGAATTCAAAACAAAAGCATCTTCCCATAGGAAGAATTCTTATAATTAATTCCAAAATCTTATTTCAAATCCACTTGGACCTTTCTAAAATCAACATTCTAATCACTTTTTTGCTGTTTATTAAAGAAATAAAGTCCTTAAATGTGTGTTTAAAACTTCTTTCACTAAGGATTGAAGGAAACTCACCTAGTGTTTTCAGACATATTGATTCAAAATTCCTAACAGCTGAACAGCAGTTAACAAGCAATTTCTGAAAATGAGTAGAAAAGGAAATATATAGATCCAGTGTTTTTTAAAGGGGCTGACTGTGGTTTGAGCAAGATGGCTATTCCTTTGTCTCTCAGAGCTGTAAACCCACTGGAAATTTCAGTCTCCTTGTGAGGGGCAACTGTATGGAGCACTTGTGGGCAATCTCAAGTCCTCTCTTTGCCTGGAAAGGATTACAGTGAGCTGGTCTGTTTACTGGCTCTTCATTCCTCTGTGATCATCTCAGTTCTCCATTTCTTATCTGGAACTCCAACCTAAGTTTATTCTTTGATCATACCCAAAGGCAGGCAGAAATCCTATATACTTAAGTCAGGAATGGAAAAATTGGAAGACCCCCAGATGTTGTTAGATTCCACTTCCATCAGCTTCAGACAGCTGGACAGATAGTATGTCTTGATAACCCAATAATATATTTTTCTTTTTTTTACATCATTACAAATGCTTACAGTGCTACTTTATTTTAATTTCATACAGTATATAGATGTTTGTAATCCAACAACATTTCTCATTTTTATATTAAAACTTAAATGATAAAGGATGCCAGAAGATAGAATTCTATAACTCTTTGGGGAGGGTATTGATAATAGCTTTCTCTTTCTCTCCCTCCCCTTTCTCTCCTACATTCATATATAAGAAAAAAACAGGGCTAGGAAATCTTGGCAATCTTTATTTTGATCAGTTTTCAATATTAAATCTCTTTTAGCCCATTTCAACATCAATTTGAATATTTACATTTTTAATAGAGTGAAGTTCCTCTAAGGTTTTTCTGTGACTAGTATTTACATGAATTGGGTTAGAATGTCCTTGGGTGCCATTGTGTTATTGTAATGTTATTATCACTATTATTTGTGTTTTCCTTTTTGTTGTTGCTATGTCATTTCATAGTCCTGTGTTCAGTGGTAGTGAATTTATGTTATGTACTATATGTATGTATGTATGAATTAGATAATGAATAATCATTTTTGTATCCACTTTTTTTAAGTCATGAGTTTCTGTAACCACCTTCTAGAAACGTAGCTATGTTCCAGCTCACTAATAGGTTCAAAGAGTTTGTAGAAATGGAGGCTTTTTTCTCTTTCCTTTTAATTCTTATTCATGGGGGGCAGGGAGGGGTGATTACATCCAAATGATGGATGGGAAGACTTAACTATTTCTGAGTTAGACATTGTTATTTACTGAACTCATTGACTGAAAAGAAACAATTGTAAAACTATGTCAAACTACATGTAGTTTAACCCTTTCATGTTCTTTTACAATGTATAATGTATTCATCCATGAGGGCACAAAGGTGGATCAAACCATTTTTGAGATGCTAGATCCTAACATCAGGTCAAAGCATTGACAATGCATATCATTCTAAAATGTACCACTCCCAAAATGTTGTAGGAATCTCAGTCATAATAATATCACAAATATGAAGTACCTTGAAACAGTTACTACCAACCAAGCTGGCTTATTTTCTTTTTTTTCAGAAGGATGCAAGTGGGTTTCTCTACAAATAGTTAACAAAGCAAGGTGGCTGTTTGTTTAAAAGTTGGTGAACCCAACATGCAACCAAACTCTAGATCCATAGCAGGGACGGAATGTGACCCCAAGTTATACGCACTGCCTGAAGTTTTTTTTTTTGGTCCTGCTGTGATTTGTGAAATAGATCAGAAGCAGATAATATGAATAACCCTGTGAACCCCTGCAATGTTTTTAGAGCTCATAATAAATATGTATTGGATAGACATATAATTTGGCCTGATAAAAGGCCGCTTCTCCATGCACATACTCCACCGCTCTCCCCAAATAAAGATTTACCATTTTTGGACACCCATTGGGTTTTCTCTCTGAATCCATAACCATATACAACTGCATATTGGTGCACATAAATCAGCAAATACATCTGAATGGGACTGAGAAAAGAATCATCTTTCTAATGAAAGCAGAAGATAATGTCTTTCTTTCCTATGGCTAATCGGTGAGTGCAAAGTAATTATCTTTCCAGTGACTTTAAATCTCTCTCTGTAGCATATTTTTTTTGCCAGTCCAACATGTCTGTACAACTCCTTCATCTGGTACACAGCTGGCATGTCTCACGGCAGATCCCTCTAAAGAGTGATTTAAAGTTGCTTTCCATCAGTATTAAAACTAATGAACAAGATGGATTGCACTGAAACAAGAAACATCTTGACACACTGAAACTGTGAGGAGCACACTTGGTCAGCTGTGCCTGAGAACTGCCTTAGAACCTCCTACTGCTGTCTCACCACCTTCATGGATATCCTGAAAAGTCCAGCAAGATTAACAACTTGGCTTTACCTAGGTGTGTGGATTTTTCCCCAGAATCACACTGGATTGTCTTTTAAAAAGGCATATCCTTTTAATGCTGTCTTCATCAATACTATGGCATTAAAACTCTTTCATACAGCCTGAACATTCCTCCAAGCCCTGAAGATCTGAAATGGCCAAAGGCCATTTGCCTTCCCCTCCACAGGTACAATAGTTGCAGGGAAGTGTTAAATTTGCTGACATATGTATTTTAAATTTAAACTGGGTTACCAACATGATTTCTGGTTTCATTGAAATTAAGGGTGTGCCTTACAAGGATCATGTGAGAATCATCAGTTGAGTTCTCAGCTGGCAATTCAGTACGATGGAGGGATTTAATAGAAATTACATGTTTGAAAAATACTATTTGTTATTTGATGATTGTAAAATCTAAATGCTTTGTAAAAACAATGATTTCTCAGGGCATCCTGAAATATTTTAAAACCACAACCTACGAAATGGTACACTGAAAACAACAGGTTAAAATGCATCTCTTATATCCAATAAATAAATTTTAGGCTCCTATTTCTGCTTTCGTTTCATATAAAACAAAAAGGAATAAAAAAGACTGTCCAAACTAGAATAGTGAGCACTCCAATGGCAAATATAAACATAAATGCTGATGAAGTATTCGATGGGGGCTATTGACCAGAAGAGAGTTTGTGGTGGATTAACTCAGTGGAAGTATGGATCAAGAGGTGACTGCTGTGAAAAAAACACAACCATGCTGAGAATCATTAGGTAAGAAACTGAAAATAAAACAACTCATATTATTATTCCTTTATACAAATCTGTGTTGTGATCACACTTGGAAAAAAGACCAAGTTTTCAAAGAAAAGAAAGAAGCAACAAAACATCGTTTGGATGGTAACAGAATTAAACTAATAGCTTGTGAAGAAAGTAAAACAAATCAAAGGACACTTCTCAAAACACTATGATTGGAATGAAAAGGTCTCGGGAGAATATTAATCATCGACCACATGGCTGTCCAAACTGGATATGTGTATTGTATAATGTCAGTCCTTAGTACAGTGAAAATCAAAGCCAGATTTGTTTCTTAAAACATAAGAGAAGGGTTCTTCTCTGATTAACTGTCTCGTTCTTTGACCAGAAGACCAAAGTAGTGTGAAAGGATAAATCCAGGTCGTGCTCTCTGAAGTCAGATCAATAACTCAATCAGAAGCAGGTAAGGCCTGAGTTTGACTCACGTGTTGTCAGTCATGGAGTTTTTAGATCAGGCAGGTGTGATCAAATCCAGTCAATCTAAGAAGGATGGGAAAACCATTGATCTTTGCTCTCATTACTGCTAAAGCAATTCTTACTAACACCTTAGAAAGCCCCATGGCAGAAATGAAACACAGGAATAATGTGAAATGGAATACAGACCATGATCTGATGATTTAGGATGTTTCTCTACAAGTAGTACTTTAAATCTTTATTATGCATGCCAACAGTTCGACAGTACTATTTCTATCTTGCTCTTTTAAAGGCATTCTGTACGAGATTTCTTCATTCAAGCTCCAAAATAACCTTATGTAGTAGGTTAGACCTGCAACTGAGTGATGGGCATCCAGTAAGCTTCATGAGTTTCTCTGGTTAAAATATCACATTTTTCAAGAAAAACATAATGTTTCCTAAAAATCTAGGACAGACAGCCTTTGTACAAATTAATATGTACATATGTATGTCTGTTTATTAGGAGCAGAGTGTTTAATGGATATGAAAATTAGTCAGTATGCATATTCATTAGGAGTTATAGAGAATTTACCTAATTGTGTCTGCTTTACTGATCAACAGAGTCAGGGAAAAATAGATATATTCAGAAGAATTAATGCTGTTCCAGGACAGTATGTATAACTTTTTGCATAGTTTTAAGGCAATGTGGACATTTTTCATTCTAAAAGATGGCATTTAAGGAATGCACTTTGAATCTAATTTGTAAAGGTTTTAGGAGGTTGTTCATATTCTTAGGTATAAACCAGGTGAGATAAGCACGGGGGCCAGGATCCCTTGGAGAATATCTGTATTCACAGGGGAATGTCTAGAATGGCTGATCATGCACATTACTTAGTTCATATTATGTGTGCGTGTTATGTAGATATAGGTCTGCATGTACACAGTAATGACTGACAGCCTATATTAAGATTCAGACCATTGGGCTGCTTGAATATCTTCATCCCTGAAGCCTCCTTTTAAGACCTTTCACTGTCAACTCATATGTGTGTCTCTTTCATTCTTGAAGAATGCAAGGGAAAAGTTGTTAAAGGACTGGTGTCATTTTGTTCTTGTCAAACATGAGAACTGTCAGCCCTGACAATATGTTGAAGCTGTAAAGAGATATGGAGCTCCAATAAAGGCCTTGTTGAAGTTTTAAATTTGTGTACCAGGAACTGTTTTCTCTGTCTCATAGCTCTGATTTCATGCTTTATAAACCATGATGAGCTTTGCCATAGATCATGGTTTCCATTTTGTCCTAGGGAAACAAGGTCTGAAGAGGGCACATCAATACATTTTATTGGTAATTCAGGCAGGGAGTGCTGGGAAAAAGGGCAAGGGGTCAAATGCAATTTCAGAAGACTTCTAGCAACCAGTGAAAACATATCAGTGGTCCAGCAAGATAATGCTCAGATTTTCAAGATTTTTCATGTTGTATCTCTTCTGACATGTTGGAATACATTTGATAGAATTATAGGACAACATTATTACCTAGATTACTTGTCTGTGAAGACTCTCACTCGTCCAGGGTAATTGCATCGCAACAAAGT
>JANHZU010002251.1:77301-95833 GCA_032468055.1 Acrochordus granulatus | reverse complement strand
TGGGCCACTCTAGGGCCCGCTCGAAAATAGTCTGTGCTGCTTCATTCTGCACCAGCTATAGCTTCTGGGTATTCTTCAAGGGTAGCCCCATGTAAAGTGCATTGGAGTAGTCCAGTTGTCAGATGACTAAGGCATGAGTGAATGAGTGCAGGGACTCCTGGTCCAGGAAAGTGCACAACTGGTGCACAGCACAAAGTTGTGCAAAGTCTCTCCTAGCTGCAACTACCATCTGCTCCTCAAGCAGGAGTCGCAAGTTCAGGAGAACCCCCAAGTTGCACACTGGGTCTACCTGGGGCACTGCTACCCCATCCACAGTTAACGATGTTAAAGACCTGGATCCTGAAGTCCCAGGCACCCAAAGCCACTCAGTCTTGTCAGGGTTAAACTGAAGCCTGTTGTCCCCCATCCAGGCTCTCACAGCCTCCTGACACCACAAGAAGGCAGTGGCAGCATCGCTTGGGTCACTGGGGATGGAGATGTAAATTTGAGTAACATCAGCATACTGTGATATCTCATCCCATGGTGATGAATGATCTCACCCAGCAGCTTCATGTAGATGTTGAACAGTAGTGGAGAAAGTACCATGCCCTTCAGCACACTACAAAGCAGCGGCTGAGAACTGGACTTCTCCCTCTCTATTAACACCGATTGGGACTGGCCTTGGAGAAAGGAGCCAAACCAGCAGAAGACTGTACCACTCAGCCCCATCTCCATAGACTGGCCCAAAAGAATACTATGGTCTATGGTATTGATAAAGCCACCAAGAGGTGAAGGAGAGCAAGGATGTGATGCACTATGCCCATCCTCTCTTACCATCAACAAGTGTGACAAATGCTGTCTCTGTCCCATAATCAGGTCTGAACCAAGACTGAAAGGGGTCCATCTCATCTAGGATCCTCTGGACCTGCCATGCAACCACGTTTTCCACCACCTTCCCTAAGAAGGGGAGGTGGGAAACTGGACAAAAATTGTCCAGACAGGTGAGATCTAGTGATTTTTTTAAGGGGAGGGGGTGGACCAGGGCCTCTTTAAAAATCCCAGGAACATGCCCTCTTGAAGTGATGAATTTATCACTGCTTAGATCCACCTAATAATCACCATCTGGGAGTAGTCATGCATGGCTGTGAGAGTTGGACCATAAGGAAGATTGAGCGCCAAAGAATTGATGCCTTTGAATTGTGGTGCTGGAGAAGACTCTTGAGGGTCCCTTGGACTGCAAGGAGTTCAAACCAGTCAATCCCACAGGAAATCAACCCTGATTGCTCATTGGAGGGACAGATACTGAAGCTGAAGCTCAAATACTTAGGCCACCTAATGCGAAGAGAGGACTTATTGGAGAAGACTGTGATTCTGGGAAAGATTGAAGGCAAAAGGAGAAGGAGACAGCAGAGGATCAGATGGGTAGGTAGCATTAATGTGATGGGTGTGGGTTTAGGCAGACTCTGGGAGGCAGTGCAGGACAGGGAGGCCTAGTGTGCTACCGTTACAAAGAGTCAGACATGACTGTATGACTGAACAACAGAGCACTACTAGTTCCATTCCTAATTAAAGTTCTTATTTTCTAAAATTGCATTTAGCACAATTATATTATTATAAAGTAGTAGATCCAGATATTTTGAACTTCTGTGTCATGTTTGCCATTTTCTGAAGCTTCAAAAATCAAGTTGCCAGCCAAGAGAAATTTGCAGAGCAGCTTCTAAACATTTAGAAATTTCTTTGAATTGTCTTCCCTCAGAAGGATCATCAGTACAAACATTTCTCAGTCTTTGTCTTATTTCAGCTGGTGAACTAGAATAAAGTTATCTTTGTGGATGGACTCGACAGTTTTGGATCAGTTTTTATGTTTAGATGAAATATTGTGTAGAACAAAAAAAATAGAATATTTAAAATCTAGACATAATGATAGAAAAGAAATGTTCATTATAGTATATAGTTTTTATTATACTAATCTGAATAAATTGAGATATATTTTTCTTTCTTTTTGTATTGATTTATAGATAGATTTTCATATGAAGTTGGGTTGGGAGTAATGGGGGAGGTTTTTTCCTTTCTTTTTTTCATTTTTGTTTGGGTGTGTGCATATATTTGTATTTTAGATTTTTTTGTTATTTTTGGCTGAGCAGTTAAGATGTTGGGCTTGTCATCTGGAAGGTCGGCAGCCTGAGTTTGAGACCAAAGCGCTGCCACATATTGGGGTGAGCTCCCATTACTTGCTCCAGCTCCTGCCAACATAGGAGTTCAAAAGCATGTAAAAATGCTAGATAAATACTATCATCTAATCCAGTGGGAAATATAACAGCATTTCACGCGTATTGGTGTATAGTCATGCCACCTACATGACCACAGAAGTATCTTCATACAAATGCTGGCTCCCTTGGCTGTGAATCAGAGATAAGCACTGCCCCCTAAAATCAGCCATGTCTAGAAGGGGAAACCTTTACCTTCTACCTTTGTCTTTTGTATTGTACTGTATATTGGCTGTATTTTATTTTACTGAAAATAATAAAAATCCATTTGCCAAGAGCCTGTAATATTCACCTATTTCTGAAGAGCAAAGAAAGTAAAAACTGACTATGGATCATTCTGAAGATCCATCTTGATTAGTATCTTGCCTTCCATATTTAAATATCAGCTGAATGAGAAAGAAAAAGACTGTCAGCCTCTCTTCCATGCTTCTGAATTTTCTAGAGACATTTGATGTTTATATGACTAGAAGATTCACCAGAAGAGACTCTGTCATATCAACTCTCAGGTGTCTTTTATTAGTAGTAGTCAGCAGTATGAGATGTATGCAACTGCCAACTTTTCCTTCTTCAATCTATGAAGAATGTGAGATCTATGGAATGATCATGATGACTAGTAAAAGGGATGTTAACTTACCCATTGCTAACAAACTAATCTCCCCTACTCACTTTAAAATGATACATCATCACCTTCTCCTTCTTCACCACAACCACCACCACATTATCTAAAAATAATACAGAAATGAAAAATGTATACCTTTGCTTCAGGTGTAAAAAACAAATGGTTCACTGTTAAGATTAGCCCTGAATCAAGACAATTTCTCAATATTTTTTCACTGTACTGGCATTGCCAATCCCGTTTTTACATGTTACTTCTAAACTCTAAATTGAGGTTTTATCTCAAAGATATGATGTTACGGACTATGTGAAAGGCTTTTTTCCTTTAAACATGTTGATTAATACATTAAGTTTTTGATTTTTCTCACTAGATATATGTTGGCAACTCCAGAGAAACTGGTAAATGCTATGTGGAAATGAAACACAAATGAAATTGTGTAAATTTACACAAACATTTTTCATAAAACTAAAATAATAGATCTGGGAAAGTAATACGAAAATAACATACATGGAATGTAAAATTCACAAAATTAAATGCGTGAGAAACCAAAAAAATGACCAATTTGTCCATCTGTCTATTTTAGGTTAAAGTGGTGAATACTTCTAGCATCAGTTTTGCCATCTCTTCCTCTTTTTCCCTTCTATCCTTAACTTGAAACTGACCTCTTCTATCTATTAAAATAAAAGATAATGAAGGTAGCTATGAAGCATTTGAAACTTGCTCTTATGGTATGTTAATATGTCTCTTATGTTAATATGTAAATGAAACAAATTTATTTATTTATTTATTAAATTTGTATGCTTCCAAAATCCAAAGACTTGACTGAGCAGTTCTCATTTGTTTCATATTTTTAACAAAATAATTGTATACCAGTATAAATCACTGGGATTTTTTGTTTGGCTGATATAGTGAGAAATTATCTTGAAGTGATTTTCTTTTCCTTTGTTTGATTGACAATACATGACTGTCAGCAGCTGCCAGGCCTGGACCAAAATCTGCCTTTTTTGGCTGGAGCCTTTAATTATCATCCTGAGAGTGAACAACAGGAATACCTGTCCAAGACATTTCTGGCAGGAGACCTTCCCAAAATTGTCCTGTAGCAAAACTGATTGCTCTGATTATACAGCCTTTCCAGTTATATATTACTTTGTGATCTAAGAACAGCTCTGGCTCTAGTGACCCTTCTAGAGACCTCCAGACTCGAGTACCCATAGTTGCCTCTTCATTCTTGCTATGATCTTCCTGCTCAAACGAACAAACAAGTCTTTTTGTGGACTCCAGCAATATACAATGGGACAATCCTAGCCATCTCTGAAGCAATTTTGATTTAACTCAAGTAAATAAAAAAACTTTTGTAACATCTTGGAATTCAAAATTATTTATTTATCATAACTATATCAGAAACATGACTAAAGATGGTATATAAACATAACAATGGTTAAAAACTACATAACAATCTAAAACATCAATAGAATAGAGACAGAAAACCCAAGAAAGCTGGAGAACAGCTGTCCCTTGACCTCATACAGCCACCTTGCTATACAACTGTAAGACATGGGATTCCCAAGGCTGATGAAAAAATGTTTTAAAGGCCTCCACAAAGGCTAACAGAGATGGGATTAACCTCATCTTGGAAGGAATGATGCTCAGTGGGTGGGGACTATAGTAGAAAAGGCACTCTTCCTGGGTCCCACCAGATGAGCTCCTTTGGAGATGGAATCTGCAGCATACTCCTCCTGTCTTACCTGGTGAGATTGATAGATGTAATCAGAAGGTGTCCCTCAAAAAACCTGGCCCCATTTTATCAAAACCAGCTCCTTAAATTGAACCTGGAACAGATTAGCAACCAATGAAGCTATGGAACAGAGATGTTAATATTTTAGGGGTACAAATAACTGCATGGAGCAACATTCTGCACCAGCTGAAGCTTCCAGATGCTTTTAAGAGGTAGCCCTTTGCACAGCTTCTTTTGTTAGAAGTAACAAGACAAAGAGAGGATCATGATCTAAATCCAACCCCAGGTCTAAATATTACATTCTAATGACCTCCTGCTAATAAAATAATATTACACTTTCAACACTACCTCCATTAAAGACTGTCCAAGAAGGATCTAGGATTACATCTTATGGAGTTATACAGCCTTCTAAATTTCATAAATAAATAAAACAAAAAAACCTAAAATAATATATTTAATAATTTTGGTTTCAGTGCTACAAGACCATGTGCTATAATTTACCTGGTCCTTATTATTTTGGCTGAGATGTGCATATAAAGAATATAATGTAGTCAATAGTTTAAGAACCCATGAAACAGTAAAAAGAGCCATACGTGAAATAGTGAAATGACAAATGATGAAAAGAATGGGAGTTGCATTCCACTATGTATATCTTCAGGTCATCAGTTTGGGAAGAACCAATATGGAGCAATTTTATTTTTTTCTCTCTTACAAACTGAATTGTAACATTTATACAGCATCATTCACCCCAAAGTCCTGAAATATCTTGAGTTGCTTGCTGCTAAAATATTCTGTTTGGCTCTGTTTCCTCTCAGTGTTTCTAAATAAAAACCTCCACGTGCAGTCAAATGCACAATTAACTTAAAAGGAACAAGAGAAAAATAGAAATTCATTGGTTTATTTGTTTTTATGTACTACATAAAATCTCAGCTAATATGGGATCGTAAGAATGGAGCAGAAGTAAGTTTGTTCTGAAATAATTTTTTTCCAGTGAGAATTTGCTGGAAGCAGAGCCTAGGCTTCCAAAAAGACATTGATAAAGAAAATTAAAGAAAAGAACAGGAAGTGGCTGTTTATCTGGTTCCTGGGAAAATTACAGTGTTCTTTCTGATATTTATTCAGCTGAACTTTACAGTAGAATTTACATCCCAGACTAGATAAGGTTTTTTCAGTATATATGAAAAAGGGGAAAATGTTCTTTGAGATCATTTGTGGTTTCAACTGCTTTAATTAACATATTAAGTTGTATTTTCTTCCTTGTCACAAAAGCAGCACTTGAGTTGTGTAGAAAATACAATTAAGCCAAGTATTGTAATCAAAACTTAAAAACCCAGTTAGAAGCATATCAGTAAATCTAAGAAACAGAGAAAACCTACCAGTATTAAAGCTACTTAGTAATCAAGTCCATTCAAAAACTAAAAGGTGATTGAATAAAAATGTCATTGCCTAAATGAACATATCTTTCATGCTTAACTGGATTTTGAGTGCAAATATAAAACCTCTCCTAGCCACAGACTCTGTCCACATAACAAACATATCTGTCCTTTCTCATCTCTATGAACTATGATCAAACAATTACAGCATGATTCTTCCCCAATGTTTTTGTGAAACACTGCCATATGATGCTCATTTTTATTACTTACCATGTACTTCTATGATCCTAGCAAAAATCCCTAATTTCACATTTGATCGATTTTGTGCTCTACTTATACAGTTATAAGTTATACCTGTTACTGTATCTTGTTAGTCTTTTTATAGGCTCCCAATCAAAACTGCAGCATTTTTCGTATTGTTTGCAGGAAATAATATTGTTGGCAGAATTTCTTAGGAGGAGTAAATTAAATTCACTGTCTAGGAATGAATAAGCCATGCTAAACCATCTTTGGTTTAACTATGGTTTAATGAATGATTCAATAATTGACTGGTTCACATCATAGGATCAGCCATAAACCATTCTAAGCATTGAAGGAGGCAACTGATGATGTGGTGATGTTATCAAAAGAGATCCTGCCAATTAATGTGCATCCATCTGGGGACATTTGAGGGAACTTGTAAAAATGGAACTGAGAGATGAGGCCTCCAGGAAGCAAGAAGCCATTTCTATTATTAACCTAACAATAAAATATCTTGGAATTTCTATTCTTGTCCATCAGGGGCCACTGGGGGTAATAGAAGTTAAGGAGGGGATAGGGTAGTTTGCTTCAGAGTTACTTCTTGCTTCTATTCCCCTTTCATTTTTTTTTCTTATGTATGTGGTGGGGAAGGAATCACACTGCTGAAATTCAGCCATTTTGCCATTTGGTAGTGCTATTTTAGAGGGTTTGTTATTGTTTTTCCAATCAATCAACAGCATCCATAATGAGCTACAGTGATGTCAAAATGATGCCTCTCTCGTGACATCACTGCATTGATATTTTGATCTCTGATGCAAGTATGTAAGTTGTGTTTTTTATGTAAGTCATTATTTCACACAGAGCCTGCAGGTCTCCATGTAATTAATATTGTATTTCTAAATTAAGGCAGTTCCTAATTTATTAATAGACTGTGTTTAGATAGTTGCTCTTCAATTTATATGGATTTTCTCATAATCTGTTTTCTTCTGGAATGTACTTGTATTAAAATGGTTAAGGGTGAGACATAAATGTTTTAAGTAAATAGATTAAATCCAAGCTTTGGATTTATATTGTCAAGATAGTTACTTTTAAAAAATGCAATAAAGCAGTTGAAATAAATCTATAAATTAAAGGAATTTAATAACCACCCAAGGTTGGCTGGTCCTTGTTTTTTCTCTCTCTCTTACACACATTAAGTTATTATTGTCACGTCGCTCAAAAGTGAGATAGACAGCATATAAATTTAATAAATAAAATAAAACATAATTATGTAATTTGGTTTTGCTTTAGTCTATTATAAATCATTCTTCATGGCTTTGCATGTTGGGTGAATCCAACCAATGAGGATGCATTCGATAAAGCACACTTATGAAAACCCTGTCTTAACAATGTTTTATGAATACATCCTTTTCGCTCTACCTGATGTCCCAGCCTCAGAGCAGGCATAGTGAATGAACTAAATTAGCAACTGATGCAATAGCATATGTGTATTAGTGTTGCCTTCTGAGTTAAACTGAAAGTTGCAACAGCAATTGTGAGCACACATGGAGAGAAAACTACAATTCCAATGATTTAAGACTGGAAAGTCAAACGACTGAGCTTCCCATTTGTCTTGTTGCCAATAAACTTCATAGGAGATCTGGTTGACCCATAATCTCTCCCATGCAGCTAGCTGTTCATCAGTGGCCCTCTAAGATCACTACAGCTACTGAGGTGGCTATGATTAAGAAGCTACATAAACAGATACATGAAGACAAAGAAAACAAATGCTTGTTCCCTCTTTGAATCAAGTACAGAGGTTAGAGTAGTTGGTTCATAAAGATCCATTCCCGAGACATGAGAAATGGCTTTGAATAGCCTTTTCAGGGACTTTTCTGTTTTTGTTTTTGTGAATGGCTTTTGTCATGTTACAATTTCTCCCATTTTTATCATCAAACTCTTGCAGGGATTGGACAGTACAAAGAGTAAAGCAGGCATTCACTCTCCACTGAAAGATTGAAGCATCTGCTAAGTTTTGTCATCCTCCTAATTACATGCTCACATTCTGAACTCTGGGTTTGATATACTTAGGGATAATCAACTGATTGCCCTGCTGAGTTTTAGATTATGGCCATATTCACACCAGAGTTTGTTGTTGTTCAGTTGCTAATTTATGTCTGACTCTTCACAATCCCATGGACCTCAGCATGCTAGGCCTCCCTGCCTTCCACTGCCTCCTGGATTCTGCTCAAATCTATGCCCACTGCGCCAACGATGCCATCTAACCATCTCACCCTGTGCTGTCCCCTTCTCCTTTTGCCTTCAATCTTTCCCAGCATCACAGTCATTTCCAATGAGTCCTCAGTTCACATTATGTGGCCCAAGTCTTTGAGCTTCAGCTTCAGTATCTGTCCATCCTATAAACAGTCAGGGTTGATTTCCTATAGGATTAACTGGTTTGATCTCCTTGCAGTCCAAGGGACTCTCAAGAGTTTTCTCCAGCATCACAATTCTAGCTTCCCACACACTGCTTAAGTTTTGAACTTTAAACAGGAATCATATTAGATCACTTTAACCCAGATGTTGTATCTTGAGTTACCCATAGTTGCAGAATAAAGGGATCACGTTAGTGTAGTCATTTCAGGCCACACATGTGAAATGCTCCAAACTGGTGTCTCCACAGACTCTGAGGCTTCCAGAGGTCTTTTGCAATGGGAGGGATTAAATTTTCATCTTTGTTGCTGCTCCAGAAGACACACTACAAAGACTGTTGTGCAGCATACCCTCTAAAGCTACGGAGTTGGAAGTTTTTCTATGGTGAGAACAACCCTCTGTAGAAGTAAGTGTATCAAGGAAACAATAAGGATAGGGAGAACCAACTGACAAGTCAAATCTCACATGAGCTACTTGGAGAATCCTTCTTTCCTTCATCCCAGCCCCAAGGAGCAAGTGTGAAGATACTCAAATGGCAGTGTGAAAGTGTTGCAGAGAATAAAAGGAACAAAGACAGTGCCTCTGTGGAAGTACAATTCATTTAAATCTACAATCCTTTGATGGAGATATTTATTTATGTATTAGTTTTGTAGCCATATACCCTGAGGACTCCTGGCAGTTAACCTCAAGAACATAAAATAAGAGAACAATATATAACATAAATAAGCATCTGCAGCAATTAAATAAAAACAACAACAGTGCTAACCCAGACATTCCCTCCCCTCTAACCCTGTTTTTTTTTTAACTTATTTCCAGAAAATTGACAAGATGAATGACTGACTAATGTAAGAAAGATAACTTATTCTGCAAAGTATAGGCCTGGCAAACACTTATTGGGTCCCAGGACTCCATCATATGAATAAAGCAGAGAACTAACAGCAGTTTTTCCCAGGACATTCAGACTGAATAGGTCAATTCCCACTGGAGTAGATAGTCCTGAAGATGTCTGCAAGACAATCACACAAGCTTTAGAGATTAAATCAACATACTGAATTCCATTTAGAAATTTCTCAAAAGTCAAATTAGGGTTTATAGCATTGGTACAGCTACATTTCTGAGTGTGAGTGTGTGTCTATGAAATCTGAAGGATGGTAGGCATGATGTTGCATCATTCAACCCTTGCCGTTTTATACTTGTGTACAGACACCAACTTTTGCACCAACTTTCAAGATGGTCTTCAAAGGCGCTGTACACTGCATTAATTCTGCTCAGGTCCCTTATTGGCTTCACAGTGTCACATAACACAATCTTTGTGCTATCTCACTTAAACGCCCGCTCAGACTAGAAATTATTTCATGTACTGTGATGGAATGTATTCCAGATTTCCAGGGAGTGCATTCCAGAGGAACAAGAGACAGTGAGGTTTAGATAGTTTGGTTGGGATAAAGAAAGTTAAGAAGGCTTCTCTCTAGGAGTTCTCAGAATATATTTTTAATGATGCAAGTAGCTTGCTTTAATCTGGCAAGATTTCAGATTGTAGGTGAAGAACAATAAAAGAAACTGCCTAGAAGAACATCAGCATGCCATTCTTGGGTTTTTGAAGCCTGATATGTATACTCAAAAGTGTGCCAGACATTTAAATCCTCTCTCTTTCTCTTCTCTCCCACACCTCCTCAAATGGTCATTTCACCAATTGTGTAAGGGAAAAAATACATACATTGAACAGCTTACAGAAGCACTTCCCACTTGAGACCCAAAGGGTCCTCATGGCCCTTCTGAAATCCTTTAAGATCTGGGTCTTACCCCAAGCATTGGAACAGAATTTGGGACAGGAAAGTTAGGTTGCCTTGGTTGTGTGAAATGGTTCCACGTGGGTGAGTTATATTATTTTTTTATGTTATTGTAAACCATCCATAATTATGTGATGTTGTATTTTAAATGATTTATTGAGTGAATAAATCAAAGAATATTAGATTAATCTGAAATGGATGAATAGATAAATAAATAAAAATATTAATCTCTAATTTATGGAAACTGGAAAAAAGTGATTTTATGTTAATATGATTACTTTTTATGAGTGTATACTGGATATTTGGCAACAAAGAGGAATCAAGGATAGCGCATTTTTTCATGATGAATTAAACATAAAAACTAATGGTCCCATTTGTTACCATTAATGCTAGAGTTGCAAATGTTATAAATTGATTCATTGTTCATTCAGAACTAGGCAGGCCAGTTTCTTTATATTCAGTTCATTGCATGAATTCATTCTTACGTTTCTTTTGTTCTGCTTTTCAATTAATCTGAAAAAGTTTTAAAAATACAGATTAAAAAACTTACAATATTTAGAAGTGTTCAATGAAAATGAACATACATATAAAAGAAACATTTTAACTGAAAGTTGGATGCCCTGATTGAGAACTGCATAGCATTATTGTGATAATTGTGACAAAGAATGAAATTACTTATTAAAGTATAAAATTATACTATCGTCCAGTTAGTGCAAATCTGGTCCATATACCTCAGAATTCTCCAGGATCAAAATCATTCTGCAAGACCAAAATCATCACAATCAACGTTTTAGATCATGGTTTCTCAACTTTGGTAACTTTGAGACATGTGAACTTCAATTCCCAGAATTCCCTAGTGAAACAGTCACTGGGGAATTCTGGGAGTTGAAATCCACACACTTAAAATTGATAAGATTGAGCAATGTTGCTTTAGATTCTGTTTCTGCTAACAGATCAGATGGAGTTTACTGGGGTAGATGGAGAGATAAAAATTGGCAATTGAAGCAGTCTTCATCTCAGGGATAAAGTGACTCACATAGTGATAGGTCTTCTTTCATTATATAATGCCCTGATTACTAGCCTATAAAATAAGGAGGCAAAGACTACATTACTCATTCCAGATGAAAGCAAAGGAAATAAAATATGGGAATTATTAAAAGTAACTGCAGATTAAATCAGTAAACAGCTAATGGATGAAACTTCAGTAAAGAAAATGTTGCTCATCTTGTGTGACTATAGAATCCAGTTGGGAGCCTTTTTCACTTAGCGGTAGATTTGCAGCAAAGAAAAAGCAAGACTTCTAAATATTTTCAAGGTAGGAAAAATCAAATAATGTCTTCTCCATTACAAAGTGTGGAGGAGAAATCCCACAAGTCCCTGTAAAGTAGACAATGTTACAAAAATGACGTGGGAAGCTTCATTTTAAGTTCCTCTCTTCCCTTATTCTTTGTTGGATTTTTATTTCAATGGAGCTTCCTGACTCCACTTTTGTTATGAGAACCAAAGCTGCTGACCCACTAAACCACAAAGACGTTTTCGAGTGCCACTAAAAACATCTATTCACCACAAAAATCTCAACATTTAACGTTTATGCAAAGGAATGTATATACATAAGACAAATCTGATCTCCTGCCAAATAAGAAGAGTCTCAGCAGATGGCTTTCATAAGAGCACATTAATTTTTTTTCCCCGGGTTTGCCCAGAAATAGAGCCAGTGTGGTCTAATGGGTAAGGCACCAGGCTAGAAACTGGGAGACAGTGAGTTCTAGTCCAATTTAGTCATGAAAGCCATCTGGGTAACTTTAGGCCAGTCACCTTCTCCCAGTCTCCCAGGGTAGGAGGAAAAATAGGTGGTGGAAGGAATATTTGGTATGTTCATCACCTTGAATTATTTCTAAAAGTAATAAAGGCAAAATTTAAAAAAAAATCTTTAAAAATTTCATCTTCTCCCTACTTTCTTGTAGAAATTAGAGTCATGTTGACTTAGCACTTCCTTCACTTTTGCAAATCCTTCATTTTAAAGAGCCTGTTGATTTCAACTTTTGTTGCATACACAGTATGCTAGTTTCTTATGCATAGGATAGTACATCAAGAGTACAAAATACTTTTGGCCTAAAAGAGACATTTGTCTTTTGAATAGCATCCAGGGGTCAAATCCAAGAGTAAGTCAGGACTGTGATAAAAAATACCAATGTAATTTAATTTAATACAGTTAATAGAACACCAGTAAATAATAATGGCAAAGGACTGAGGAGGCTGAGGTTAACTATGAAAGGTTGCTGATGATTTCAGGATGAATACTTTCTGTACCTGTGTGTCTTATGAGTTTATAGAAAAAAGTTGGATAAAAACCTATCAAATAAAGAACAAAATGCATTACAATCATCCTTGTGAATATTTCTGTCACATTAAACTTAAATTTTGGTGGCAATTTTTGAAGATGCTATGCCAACCCTATCCAAGATAAAAGAGTGGGAAAGCAGTTTGTGGATTTTTTTTCTTTACAGTATAGAGATAACAGCTGGATTTGGTAAGAAAAAAGTGAAGGGGGGATAGAAAACAAAATGACACAATGGTTTGGCTACTGCAGTCTGTTGTGTATTGTGCTATCTTTCAAAACTTCCCAAAGCATGAAGAAACATGATAACAGGCACATAAAATGATAATATAATATAATTATATTATATACTATATTATATATTATATAAATTAGTATAATTATATATTATCTATTTCTATTGAAAAGCCAGTAGGATCAGAAATAATAGGTATAACTTCCACCCATTTGGATCATTTAATACAAGGAAAACCTTTCTGAATGTAAGATTTATTCAGCAGGGGAACAATTTACTTACAGAGGCTTCAAGTACTCTTTCTCTGGAGATATTTAAGAACATCCAGACAACTATCTGTTAAGGATGGTTTCATTAATTTATGGCACATTGTAAAGACTTGAGACAAATAAAAGAGTATATCTGATCCCTCTTACTAAAAAAAAATAGGGGAAATGTGCCCTATAAATGGAAATTTCTGTTTGTTTCCTCCTTTGGCAGCCCCGATGCCTCTCATCAGAAGATGAATGACGGATTTTATAGATCAGAGTTTTTCAAATTTGGCAACTTTAAGGCATGTGGACTTCAACTCCCAGAATTCCCCAGCCAGCAGAAGTCTACACATCTTAAACTGGCCAAGTTTGAAAAACACTGTTATAGCCGCTGTTCGACTCCTCATGTTTACAACTTAGTAAGAAATTTGGAGATAAGTTCAGCAATACTTTTTTTTTTGCCTCGTTCATGTTGCTTTTGTATCTTCTGCTGTTGTGTGAGATTGTATCTCCTACGCCTCCCAGCTAGTGTGGCCAACCAGTTATGCTGGCAGGGAGTTCTGTACAATTGTACTCCAACACATATGCAGAGGCCCCACTTAGGAGAGGATGCCTCAGCACCAAATAAATGCATTCCATCAGATAAAGGTCAAGTCAACGGTCAGTTTTAGCCAAGTATATTGTCCATAATTCCTATGTCTCCTTGCCTTATTTGTCTCAAAGCGATATTATACACTGTTATTTGGGGAAAATATGCTCCAGTTATTATTTTTTTAAGGAACACCTTTGTGTCATTGCTTTTGACAGCCTTATGATTATGTTTAATATGGGTGTGACCCAGAATAACCCTTTAATACAAGATCATGATGCGGCAGTGTTTATTTATTTATTCTTTCGCCTTTGAAATGGTGACGGTGATTAATGCTACTACCTTTACCGCTTGCCCTCTCCTTTCCAAGGCCATTCTTCAAGGACATCTATTTCTTTATAAAATGCTGATAAATCTAATCTTTTCTTCCCTGATCTATGCAAATGAGTACACATTTAATACTCACATATTCTCATTTCATAAAAGGCAAAGAGCCGGTCATTTAGACTGAGAAATAGCAATCACCTTGGCCCAATCTATTTAAGATTAAACACATTTAGTTGCTGTTGATTTCAGCCTGATGAGAGGCTAATGTTCCATTAGTCGTGAAAGGGACATTCAAATTTGGCTGGATAGTATGCCATCTTCTTCACCCCCATTTCACAGGGATTGAGCTTTGAAAGACTTATCATTCAATTCACAATGTACTGCAGATGCCTCAATGTTGTGGACACCATGAAAAATAGGGAGGAGAAATTGCCATCTGCACATGTTCAACAATTCATAGGGAAAAGAGATCTGAGTACAGCAGAACATGTCTTGTTTCTGGGACGAGCGATTTTTTTGGAGATGAAGGCCATATATTTGGCTTGTAAAACTTTGGGGAAATTAAAAGCCAAAAAAACATGGCAGTGATATCACTGGGGATGGTGGTGATTATGCAGTTCATGAGTTGCCCATATTTGCCTTACTTGCATAACAGGTGTAAGGAAGCAATAGACTTACTTTCATAAGATGCATTCAACCAAAGACTTAGCTAACCATCACTTTGGGATGCTATACTATACTTTGAATTCTTATACTAAGTAGGGAGATCCTGTAACCTAAATGGCCTTTTCTAGATCTACAATTTTAGGATTCAGTGGACCTCTGCAATAACTGAAGAACCGCTTTCTCCAACATAAATCTTCATGGAATTTGCAGTCGTTCTTCTCTGCATCATCTAAACTAAGGCTCTGTTTCATAATATCAAGTAAAAAGACATTTTGTTCTCAGTACCCATGCCCAACTTTCTTTCTAAAGAACTTCTCTAACCTTCTCTTGCAGCCTTCCAGTAGCAGGGTCATGCTTGTTTGTTTAGAGTGCTATCTGACTGAAGGTTTACAAAGTTCCTTCTGTTTATAATGGTTATTTGACTTGGCTGATGTTATCGTTATTCTCTTGCATGCATGTGGATTAATTTTATTTGATTTGATTTTATTAGATTGAAGTTGTACATTTGTGCTTGTGTGTGTGTGTGAGAAAAAGATGAACCTTGAACTGAAGGATGCAGAGACTGTTGCTGCAGACCAAGAATTATAGAGAACACTTGTTGCCCAATGTGCTTGGCACAGGATGTGATTATGATATTACGACAGGATGTGATTATGATATGTAATATATATGTGACATATATTACACATGTTATTCTGAGAAATTGGAGATTTTTATTGTTAACATGGAAAACCGGGAAGAATTAAATTCATGCTTTGAAATGGTCAGTTGCCTTGAATCTAAAATCTTTTTACTATTTCCTCTTCCAATACATTACATCTATGAGGTGGGAGGGAGATGGCTAGGCTACCTCATTTGCTCAGATATACCACATTTTTCCCTTCAAAACTGAAAGGGTAGACTTTGAATGGAAACCTAAGCGGTGACAAGTAAATATTTAGTCTGTGGACCACTACTAGCAATGAAATAAACTGTAGGGCAGCTTTTCCCCACTTGGGAATGTTCTGTGGCCACAATTTTCCAAATTCTCCAACTAGTTGGGGAGTTATAGTGATTGCAAAATTCTGAGAATTGCCATCCCAACACATTTAGAAGCCATCAACTTCTGGAAGCCTTCTCTAGGGAGACAATCCCTACCATTTAAAGAATTATTTTGCTAACCATAAGCAAGAGTGGGCCAAATGATTCTGGGAGGGCATCCAGATCCAACTTCCTCAAAGATCCCAGCAGTGCAGACTGGTCATTCATTTTTTTCTTCAAACTAGCATCCCAAAGAAAGCGCGAATATCAAAGCAAATGACATCAGATGATCAGGCAGAAGTCAATGTCTAGTCATTAAATGGACTAAGGGAAACAAATAATGGGAGTAGAACTTTATAATATGTGGTAGACAAGGAATGATCTATGGAATCAGTTTCTTTAATAAGTAGATGCAGCATCATTGATGGCTCCCCAAAAAGACCAGAATTAGATTGAAACCTACACCTTGGTAGCACATAAGATATGACAAAATATCTGTTTTCCAAAAACTCCAAATGGTGATATAGACCTCCCCTTTTTGGCACACAACTCTCTTATGCAACAGATGGAAGCTTAATAGTTTTCCCTTAAAAAGCACATGGAGATAACTGAAGACTGGAATTTTCAACTTTCAGAAAGTTTTCTTCCTTTATATGCATATGGTAAAAGTCAAATGTATATTCCATCTGGAAGCAGTTGAGCTGAAAAGAGGGTAATGAAGAATAGCTTGGTACAAAATTGATAGGGATATCATAATGACTCTGACTCTAACTCATAATAGGAGGGAGAAGGGCAGGATTATTTCTGGAATTAGAGTAACTACAAAGATTTTAGTGAAACAGAGGACAAAAGAAATTGTAGGTTATGCAAACATTTGTAAAATACTATAGATTTAAAAAGAAGCATCATATAGCTCATTATAAAAGCAATGAATGGCTAAGTACCCGTCTGTTAAGATGCAAAACGTTGATGAGCAATGGTAAGATCCTTTCTCTCTTGGTTTGTATATTTTAGTAAAAAAAAGTGGAATGAAAACATTTCAATGGATCTATGTTTTTCTAAATCCTCAAAATGTGTGGTTGTTAAACAGGACTCAGACAGTCATTCAACTAGAAGATTCTCCCTGAATTATATCATAGGCTGCGAACCTAGAGATGTAATTACAATATTAGTAAAGTAAGGACCCAGAAGGGATCTCTTCTTCGAATCTAGATAATTAAATATTTATATAGTTATAGTTATACGAATTTAGAGTTATACGAATTTATAGTTATACGAATCTAGATAATTGAAGAATTAATGTGGGAGACAGATGGGAAAATACTAATAAAGAAAAAACCTTTTATGAGATTTAGTAAAATTGGCAAATACAACCAAAGGGATTATCCCATTATAAGCAAAGCTAAATTTCTGATTTCATCACATACCTTCAAATCAAAATATGTACAACATGAGTAACTAATTTTTAGATCTTGACATAAATGGTCTTTCTAATTCTGAAGAATCTGGGGACAGTGAAGTTGAATGGATGCCTTCTCTGCATATCTCTAGAAGGAGAAATTTTAGAGTTGTTCCTTATGAGCAGCAGCACTCCTCATTATGGTGATAATCTGAATGCTACTGGAAGAGACTCAAGAAACAATAGCTGTGTGGGAGAAGGAGGGGCTAAGCCAGGAGTGAAGGGGGGATCAGTTTGGAGTCTCTGTGCATGTACAAATGCCAAAGGTCCAACCCCTTGTGAAGACCATTATGCTTATCTGAGAAGTCCAGGTGTCAGGCTGGCAGTTAGAGAAATTCTTGTGAACTTGTAACTTCAATAAATCTTTTAGATTAGAATTGAGCTGTCCAGTCCTGCTTCTTCCAGCCTCATGATGCCTTTCCGTGTGATTGAATGGAGGTATGAGAAGCTTAGAAGCAGAATGATGGAGAGATGATGATATAGTGATGTTGATAAGACAGGACATTCATGCATATCTCTTGGCTGACTACCCTAAGATGAAGGGATACTCCCTTCTATTCTCTTTCCAAGACTTGCAAACCCAAATCCTTTTTCATCAAACCAAATGAGTTTCTACTCAGCACTACTAATATCATGGTTTTTTCCACCACTGACATGTGTGAATATGAGGCCTACTTTTTCTTGGCAGCCTTTAATACATATTCTAGAATTCCTTCTTAATACGCTTGCGTGCTTGTAAAGTGATTCTGATGTGATTCATCCCTGTGCTCAGTACCCTTTCTGCATGGTTTATTGTTTTAGCAGAAAACGTTGACCTTTTGATGTCTGACTTTGGAGTTTGACAGAACAAAAAATTAACTCTGTGGGGATGCACAAAGCTAACTCTTGCATTAGGACTGCTTTAAATAGTATCTGATAATTAAACCCTATCCTTCAGGGATATTGCAGGAACCTGTTGTTCTCTAGCTCAATACCAAAGTGTCTCTAGCAGATGTGCCAGAATTAGCCTTCAAGAATGCTTCTGAAATAACTCCTGACCTTTCACTGTCCATTTTTATTGCTATTGAAATCCTTCCAAATACCTAAATTAACCTTCGTGGAAATGCCAGAATAATTCTAAATTTATGGAAAGATTACAGTAAACATTCGTAAAATAATAAAATATAATTTATTAACATAAGTGGGAAGGAAGGAAGGAAGGAAGGAAGGAAGGAAGGAAGGAAGGAAGGAAGGAA